>VDFB02340818.1:155446-189597 GCA_007258455.2 Sequoia sempervirens
TAGCAGTGAACATGTATTTTACAACAACAAGATATTCGTTGCTTATTAATTTTTGCCGAGTTTATTTTTCAAAGACCTTTGACTTATTTTAATATTACGAGGTAACACTGAATCACTACAAAATTTTCTATAAAATTTAGTTTGTGTTGTATCTAATAGGTGTTTTGGGTTAGGATCGCGAACTTTGGACCCCACCCTTAATTTTAAAACATCTCTAGCATTAGATGAAACCCTAGTATTATCATGCCAAAATTTTTCAATCAAAGATTTAATTTCAACACTCAATTTTATATCAGACCTCGGTAGTCGTCCACTGAAACTCCAATATTGATTGATAGGATCATTTTCTATACTTTCTCTTCTTTTTGCTACTCTTAGTAATGTTTTAGGATGCATTTTTAAAACTTCACTAATATTGCTTACCATTCTTTTATTCAAAGTTGTTTTATTAACTATAGCAGTGGTGCATAGCTCTTCTTGCCATTTTATCTTTAGATCGACTATTTTTCCCAATGGATTGAATGGCACTAGCAACAATAGACATAGCATGTTTTAATGATTGATCTTTTCTTTTTGGTTTAACATAAAAGCCTAACCTTTTCATTACTTTCCTCATTTTTTGCATTCTCATTTTTTGCATCATTAGTTGACATTGAAATGCAATTTTTTTATGATAAAAGAATTCGGTGTATATTTTATTCGCATGTGTTCTTATTTGCCTCCAAGAAATTTGATCAGGAAGACTATCGAAAACACAACTTCCAATTTTAAAAAAATTATTTTCATTAAATTCAACATCACATTCCAAATTGTCATCTTCATTTTCATCTTCATCTTCATTTACATTTACATTTTCATCTTCATTTTCATCAACAAAACAGTTTTCATTTTCATTTTCATTTTCATCAACAAAACGGTTTTCATTTTCATTTTCATCTTCATTTTCATTAACAAAATGGTTCTCATTTTCATTTTCATCAACAAAGCAGTTTCACATTTCCTTTTCATCTTCATTTTCATTAAAATGGTTTCTCATTTTCATTTTCATCAACAAAATGGTTTTTTCATTTTCATTTTCATTTTCATCAAAATATACTGTTTCATTTTCAAGAAAATGATCATTTTGATTTTCATTTTTAACAAAGATTTTTTGTTTTTTCGACACAAACAAATTCTATAAAGTTCATCTCTTTAGTATAGTCAATGTCAGCATCATTATATCGGCATCTTGTAAATCTTCTACGAACAAATTTACCATTTCAACATGTGGTTGAAGGCGTGCACAGATTTGTGTATATTGAAACATTCTCCATAGCATTCAAAAGAGGGATTTGAAAAGACTTTATAGTAGGACTTGTTTGTATAATCATATTCTTCACCGATGACTCCTTACCAAATTAGCTTCATCTACAACTATGGTATCTTCAATATTTTTTCATCTTCAATAGTTGTTGAATTGGTTGCTCTTCGTTCATTGATTTTATTCTCATTTCTTCTTTCTGTCTTTGTCTCTTTCTTTATTTGCTTCAACTTCTTGAGGAGTCAATGTCTTTCTTCTTTCCTATTAGAAATTTATCTCCCATAGTATAACTCAAGCACAAATGAATGTTAATAGTGAAATGTAAAATATTCAATCTAAATTGGAGGATTGAATACACAATGCAGGAAAAATTCTTCCTCTTGTGTTCCTCAAGCCAAATAGAAAACTACCACAATTCCACTTTAAAAATTGTTTTCTTCATGCTTCCTTTGAAAAATTCAATCCATATTGCAAATTTCACTTCAAAAATGGTGTAGATGATGCTCCCTTTGATAAAATCAACCAAAAATCAAATTGACCACCTGTAAATACAATAACTTATGAAAAATAATTGATTTTTAGTGCTCTCGGCCATACATGTGAAGTTACAAAGTTGCAGACTTGACAGTAATTGTGCACAGTGTTTTTAAATAAAATAAGCAGGATCGCTTATCGATAAGCAGGGATCACGTTACAAAATGGGATCAGTTTACTAATAAATGGGATCGGCTCTAGGGATCTCATTCACTAAAACGAAGTGTGGGAGCTGTTGTAAAGAAACCAGCGGAGGATCTCGTTACCTTCTAGCGGTCGGGATAAGGAGACGGGATCAGGAGTGGGATCCCGTTTATTAATAAACGGGATCCCGTTTTATAATCGGGATCCCGTTTTTTTCAATTTGAATTTTGTTTTGCATCGTGGGCAGGTTTTTGCCAAGGTTTTTGGTTCGAGAAAAGCTTTGGAAGTTTGAACCTAAGCCTTCAACCCAGTTTGATCTGCAAATTGAAGGCCCTAACAATGTCAAAGAAAAATATCGACTTTGGACATATGGCTGACGACCTTTTTTCAAAAAATTTCTGACAAAATTAAAACCCATTTTAGATCAAACAATGCAGATTCTAAATATGTAATTTGTTTTGCAATTGAATTATTTTTTCTATTTTTCAATTAATTTCTAATAAAATTGGTCCATAAACTTTAAATATCAGATTTTTTTACTATTTTAATAACTTTTGATCAATATAACATTTTGACAAACGGATTGCACGAGAGCAAACTTCATACAATTCTTTTTTCAACTTTGAAAAAAAAATCAATAAATGATAAGTTTAGGTCATCTTATGCATGTCGTACATGACGATTTTTCAAAAACGACAAATCTGCCTAATAAAAAATTAACAAAAAAATTATTCAATAAAATTACAAAAATATCAAGAGCAAGCCCAGTGAGTCATAAACTTTTCCCAAAAGGACTTAGAAAAATACAATAATTTAAGTCAAAATATGGATGTCGTACACGTGCATGGTATGGTAAAAAAAATGACTTTTAAACAGTGGTTTTTAGAAATGCCTATTAAAACTCAATTTGTACAATCTAGGTATTGAAATAAATTACATATTTGGAAACTAGACTCAAGCACTACATTTTATGATTAGTGACTTTTTTAAAGATTTCATCTCTAAGTGCTTCAAATTTTAAGGTCAAATGTGTCAAATACTGAAAATCAGGGAAAACACTTCCACTTTTTGGCCAAAAAGTGGACTCAACTTCTTGCACACACCCCTGATTCTTTTAATGAGTCAAACTAAATTTTTATTAGTCAACTTGGCCAGGCCATTCCCCTACGAGTAATAATTTGATGATGTTTTTAAGAATATGCCATGCACGAGTGCAAAGTGACATACCTTAGAACCTAGGAAAGCCTTAGTGTTGTCGTAGATGATGGTATTTGTTGGGTCAAATCTTGTTACTAGTCCCTCAAGGAAGTCCACAATCTTCGCCTTCGTTGCATTATTGAGGGGCATGGCCTCAATCCATCTAGTAAAGTAGTTTGTGGCCATGAGGATCCATTTGTGTCTAACACTGGAGGTGGGATTAATCATCCTGATGAAATCAAGGCCCCATTGTGCAAAGGGTTCTTCGATCACTATTGGTATGAGAGGCATTGCAAAGTTCTTCCTCCTTGGCACGAAGAATTGGCATTCCTTGCAGGCCTTAACCAAAGAGTGCGAGTCATTGAATAGCGTAGGCCAAAAGTATCTGGCACACATGATTTTGGTGGTGGTGGTATTCACAGAGAAATGTCCGCCCGCAAGACTACTATGGAAAGTGTCGATAATTTTCTTTGCTTGCTCTAAGGTGACACACCGTAGTAGAATTCCATTGAAATTCCTTTTGAAAAGGACTCCTTCAATGAGTGCATATCTGTTGTTCTACAGTTTGTAGAATCTTCTCTTCTGAGAAGGAAGGCCCAACGAATATTTTCTAGTATGCATGAATCTTACTCTGTTTGATAGCTAGTAACCTTTGGACTCGGGTTCATTTGTTAGAACAAGTTCGGGTTGCTCTTCTTTAGCTACCATTTATTCGTCATGCGCCAAATATTTGCACAGTCCTCTTCCTCAGACAGTCTTTGTAGGCTTGACCTCAATGTCATATTCAAGGATCTTAGTGATCCAATTGGCTCTCTTTTCGGTGATTTCTCCTTCCATGATATACTCACACTGGAATGTGAAACATATACAATCACCTTGTTGCAAGATATGAGGTGTCATAACTTCTTGAGTCCCTTGACATTGGTGAATGCTTTCCTTTTGACGAAGTTATAGTTCATCCCATAATATTTTAAGGTTCGAGAGTGAAATTCTATCGGATGTTCTCCCTTTCCTTCATCATATTTTTGAGTTAGCACAGTAGCGATGTTGGATTTGCTACTGAATACATACATTATAAAGCCCTTCGATAGGTCTTGATATACCAGCACAGGAGCTGAAGAAATAACATCCTTAACCTTCTCAAAGGCTTCTCTAGCTTCCTTTGTCCATTTGAACAACTAATGCTTTTTTAGCATTAGGGTGATAGGTCTAATTATTCCTGCAAAATCAGAAATGAATTTTCTCACAAAATTTACCTTTCCCATAAAGGAATAAACTCCTTTCTTATTAACTGGAAGGGGAAGTTCCCTGATTGCTTTCACTCGTTCAAGATCGATTGAAATTCCTTCTTTGGATACTACATGTCCCAATAGTTTTCCTTGCGGTACTCTGAAGATATTTTTTCGAGTTTAGGGATACCCCAAACTCTTGGCATTTTTTGAAAACCATTTCTAGGTGATCAAGTGATCATCCTTAGATTTAGAGAATACAGTCAAATCATCTAAATAGATTAAGATAATCTTGTTGATTAATTCTTTGAAAGCAATATCCATTGCTCCCTGGAAAGTGGCTCCCACATTTGAGAGGCTGAAAGAAATTTTCGCATATGCAAACATTCCCCACTTTGTAGTGAACATTTTTTTTGTGTCGGTCCTCTTCTTTGACCCGGATCTAGTTGTAACCAGAGAAATTGTCCAATAGAGGACATCTCTGATCATGCCACTATTTGCAAGATTGACTCCACAGAAGGCAATGGGTAGTGGTCCTTCAAGGATGCTCTGTTCAAGTCCCAAAATTCAAGATATAGGCAGATGTCTTCATTCTTCCTTCAGACCGGAACCAAGCTAGATACCCATGTAATGTGCTTGATCGAGAAGACGATCCGGGACTGAATTAGCTTTGTCAACTCTTACACCATCAAGGCTTCAATATTCATATTTACTAGCCTCTGCTTTTGGTGGATAGGTTTTTCCCCTTTCGCTAGCTCTATAGTATGCTAGATGATTTCAAGATCGTATCCCTTGATGTCATCATATGACCAAGCCACTACTCCATATTTTTCATATAAATAGATGATTCTTTCTTTACCATGATGTGGGACATCTTTCCCATCCTTGAGTTTCCTTTCATCTCTGACCTGAAGGTCTGCATAGTCATTTTCATCTGCTACAAACTTCTTGTTGTCATTTCTTGCATCATCACAATTGAATAGGTTTTCGAGAGTGACCAATCCTTTTGGAAGCTTGTTGGACTTCAGCTGAATGATTTGTCCTTCATAGGCCTCAGAAATTTTTGGTTGGAGTTTCTCAACAAACTCTCTTGACTATTGGATGAATGAGGTGATGTGTTCATCACTTTTGAACACTTTCCAGCTCTGATCATTATCTAGGATTGTTGGTTAGACAATCACTCACACACAGTGTATGCTATGAATTAGGTCAGAAGTGGGATCAAATTGAGATCTAATTGCTTCCATGCGATCCGCATCTATATTTTTCTTTCTGGGCACTATCTGGATATCGAAGGCTTCAAAGCCCTCGACCAGGTCCCAAACTCTATGTCTATAGGATCTCATGTAGAAATTCTTAGCTGCGAAAATCACTCAAACTTGATTGACCACTAGTTTGGAGTCTCCGAACACCATTATTTGCTTGATGTCCATCTGCTCTACAAGGCTTAGACCTTGCACTAGGCCCTCATATTCAACTTCATTTTTCGAACAAGGGAACTGAGAGTAGAAGGACCAGAGTGTCTTTTCATTGGACAGGGATGTCAAACATATCTCGGCTCCTGCACCAATTTTGCATCTTGCTCCATCAAAGTGCAATGTCCATAGCTCTAAGGCTTGACCACTCTCGGGTTCCTTCATGACCTTCGGAAGCACTTGATATTCATCATAGATGACATAGGTCCCCAACCCAGTGGCATGATAGTTTCTCAAAGGATCAATGTCCATATATTCACTCAAGAGGACCTCCTCTAAATCTGTATGGTCTCTGGTCACTTTTTAATCCTCTAGTAGCTCAATACAATACATTTCCTCTTTGGTGAAAGAGGTATGAGCAAACTCAAAGTTGATCATGGCTTCATTGGCCACATGTTCTAAATGTAGAGGTTTGGATATTATTTTCATTTTATCTCCATGCTTGGTCCTAAGGATCAAGTGTGACCAATCCAAAGAAAGGTATTCGCTTATCTTTGAAGTGAATACCTGGGATAAGCACAAACTGAACATGGGGGGAATGTCAATGATCACGGTATCTTATGGAACTGTGATGCTAGGGTAGGAGAATAGAGTCAAGAGGAAGTCCTTAATGACACCTACAGTTTCAACCTTGTTCCCATCAAGCTGCATAACCCCCCTTTTTAAAGGTTCATAGCTAAATCCTAAGGCTTTAGCTATCTGCTTGGGCATGATTGTGGTGCTAGCGTCAGAGTCAATCATGGAATTATGCAATAGTTTCTTCCCCACAATAAGATTTAGGAAAAAGGGTTTTTGGTTTCAGCTTATCTTTAACTTTGGTAGAGGCTTCCTCTGTACTAATTGTGACAAATTTGGCAAGAGGTGATGGATCAATGGCCTTTTCCTTGAGTAATTGCTTTGTTGGCTCAATGATTGGATCTTCCCAGAGATCCTTCTGTAGCAATGACTTCTGCTCCAAAATAGCTAAGATATCCCAAAGGGACACATTAACGGAGGATTTTTTTAATTGTTTCAACACATTGAATGGTGGAAAATTCGAAGGCTTCAATTCCTTAGCCCTAGTTATAACAATTTCCTTTCACGGCTAAAATTGTTGTGCAACTGTAGAGGTACTAGGAGTTTGGTTGGAGATACTTTTGAGCTACAAGATGACTGGTTTGCCTGTAAATCCTCTCTTAGAGTGAGTTTTGTAATTGAACTACACTTGTGGGGCTTTCGATGTGGATGCATCGTTGGCAAACACTGCCTCTTCTTCTTCCATCCATGAGAAGAGTGTGTGATCAAGAGCTATATCTATTTCTTGTTCCAGGTACATCCCTTGCATTTTCACAGTGAGTATCACATTTTCCATCTGTGAAGAGGCATATACATAACCTCTAGGGTCTGACGTCGTGCCTTGGCTACACTATTTTGCCACCTTTTGTTGTAGGTTGTTGTGTGGGCAGTTTTGGGGCATATGTGTGTCATCGCAAGGGAAGCACTAGGGATTAGTGTCATCAGTGAGATTGTTTTGCCCTGCCGCCAGCTCTCTACTTGAGCTTGGGTGAGCACTTTGCAGTGGAGTAGGTACTGGCACTATTTGATTAGTTGTTTGAGTCTGTGGATTTGTGCGCGGGCCTCCTTGGAACTAATTTTGCTAGTAGGAAGATCTTCTGACTTGATAATTTTGGTAGGTTGGCTTCAGAGGTGTAGACTAGTTCTGCTTGATGGTAGTTATTTTGTTGGCGATGGTTCGCAACATCTCCTTAACGTCGCTTATCTCATCCTTTGAAGAGCTAGATGTGGAAGCGACATTTTGTGGCATGTTCGGATATGTGTACATAGACTAGGGAGGAGTAGGAGAACTGGTAGATGCTACTTCCTGGGTGGAAATTGATATTTCAAGAAATATAGGCATAATGGGCTGAGGCAATAACTTCCCGCCATCTATCAGATTGTTCTCTACCTTGAAAATGATGTTGTATGCATCTGGTAGAGTGGTTCCACCAAGGGACTAGATCATCATTGAGATGTCGATGTTGATGGATTTCAAGTAGAACATGAATGCTAATTCAGCGGGCAAGTTAATAGCAATCTAGATCCTTTGCCAATTTGTATGGAACTGAGTGTTGAAGTCAATCATGGCTTCATATGGGGCCCGCTTTATGGTTGCCAGTTGATGATATAGTGAAGACTGATCTCCATCATTCAAAAATATTTCATAGAAAATATCTTCAAGTTGATCTCAGGTACCGATAGTGTTACCTTGAAGAGTGTGGTACCAATCCAGTGCCTTACCCTTGAAAGAGGCTGCGAACAACCTTAGCGCTATATTTTGGTCGGTGACTCCATGCACCAAACACACATCTACCACATCTTGCAGGTGTTCGGATGGTGTTTTTGAGCCATCCCCAGTAAATTTTGGTATAGCTTTTAAAGCAGAGGCCTAGATAGGGGCCCAAACAACGAGTGTTATGGGTGCTACAAGGGGGCTTCTGGCATCCCATGCCACATAATTTTTGTTAGCAATTGGCAACATGGCTGGTGGAGGGATCGGAACGTTGACTGGATGGGTACTAATTTGTACTGTTACTAGTGGTGGCACTAGCAAGCCAAGGTTATTCGTTGTTTGGGATCTAGTCACAAGTTGATCGCTCATACACCCACTTTAGATTTAGGCACATTTAAGCGGTCCCACTGGGTGTGCTAGAAAAAGAAACTGTTGATGCCAAAAATTGACAAGGTAAAAGCCTTATGGAAAACTCAGTTAATGGGGGGACCAATTGCGCTCAATTAAGTAACCTCTGGGTTTTTAAAGAAGTCAACTTTTTCTGTATTTGGGGTTTTGGAATGGGAAAAGGAAGCAAATATAGAAAAATAAAGATCTAACTAAGGAAATGCGCCAAGATGTAGATGTAGGCATGGTAAATCTATCTTTTAGATGAGATTTAAGGACCCGTTCAACAATCTACTAAGTCCCAGAATAACAAAAATCAAAGATGAAAACCTGAATAATTTATCTAATAACATAAAATAACTCCCATACACATTACTGAAAAGAAGAGTCAAAGACATTATCTAAATCAACAAACGTATATTGAAATCATAGAAGTTTTGCAAATAAACTACTTAGTATAGTAATGGCACAATATAATGTTTTGTCAAATAGCTAAGAAAACAGAAAGGTCAAACAATGGCACAGTCTGTGAGTCTTATACAATAATCTAAAAACAATACAAAAGGCCTAATGTCTTTCATAATTTTTTCTATATGTTCTGAACTCATTTTTAGAAGGAAGAAGCAGTATATATAGAAAATAATCCCACTGCCTAGTGAGCTAGTAATAGAAAAGATTCCTTCATTACGAGCAATGATGCCCAAAGCAATGATTTCCCAAGTTTGTTGCAATAGAAAAAGATTTGAGCCATAGAATGTAGTCACCTTCGAGCCAGATGCATCTCCTCCAAATGATGGCGGTGGTCCCAGTGTAAAAGTAGCAGAACCTTGTGTAGACATGTGTTGCTTACCCACGGAGTCAGTTAGGACATGTGGCAATATGGCAAGGCTCGTAGCTCGGTCTTTCCTTCCACTCGATGAAATCCCTGCAGAGAAGACACATGGAGAAGTCTTCGTTGCTAACGTTGACTACGAGATCCGCCAAAGCTGTATGCAGAACGATGCTAAGTGGTGCACGGATGGGGCTCACTAGGGAAGCAAAAGAAGTGGGCTTTTAAATTCCCACACTGCTAACATGTGGAAGCATGGCAGGGCTTGAAAGAGGAGCGAAGGAAGAAAATCCCTACAAAGAGCGCTTGGTGGACATGTGGAGGGAATCGGGCGAAGCTCATCAAAAGGGGCCCGAGGATATTCAAATATATAAGGCGTGGGAAGGAATTAGCAAAATAATCAACCTAAAGGGAGCTCGAATTATTTTATATCCACAAAAGGAATTTTTGAGATTAATGAAAAATAAAGCAATGGTCAACTTGATGAAATATTGCGGCCTCAAGAATTGTTAGAAGTTTTGGATGGTGATTCCCTTTGTGAAGAAGAAATTATACTTCAATTTTTGTCATCTATTGAAGGAGAGGACTCGCTTCTTGTAACTCCAGGTATTGACTTAGCTACCTCTTCATTTATGGATAGGTATTTTTTAGATTTGATTGCAATAAAGAAGGATGAATCTTTTTTAGTTAAGGAAGATCCTATGCTAGATGAGGTTATTCCATGTCCTAAGGTGGATAAGGACATTAAAGTCTTTTAGACATGATGACATCAATAACAAAAATAGTAATGCAACCATTTCTTTAGAAATCTCTAATTATTATTGTTTGCAATAAAAAATCGAGACACCATTCTATAGTTCATTGGTTTGTTCTCATGCCACAAATCTAGATCTTGAAATTAATAGTAGTCGTAAGGAAATAGTAATGACAATTTATTATCTATTCAAGATGGTTCAGGATAGCATAATCAGCACTATACAGGCCGGGCATCTTGAGGTTCAAGAGAATTTAGAAATTTATGATGAAAAATGGCTTTTTGATATGTATTTTTGTAAGTGCTTTCATTTCTTAAACATAATAATTGCATTCCTATAACTAGGTTTGTAAACATCACATGAGTTTGCACCTTTGTTTCACACTAGCAGATATTTCTCCCAACCAATTAATGGCTTTGTATAGTCCCCTGGGAAATTTGGAGTCTTGCACCTAGTCCAAGTGCATATAGGAGTCTTAAGTTGCTTTTCTTTTCTAGTTGTTGGGTTGGTTTCAGTTTTGGCTTTGGTTCTTGTCTCCTATTGTTTCCCCTTAACTCTGTTTCCCAATGGACTTAGCATTGGTTTGCTCAGAGATGTTGGAGTTCTTTTCATTTTCATACAAAATACATTCCCCAATCAGAGCCACTATTACCCTCATTTTTGGCCATTGAAAATTTCAAAATTTCCCCTATCAAGTGTTGGTTGATTCTATGATGGTTAGATTTATGAATCATTTATGAACATTGCTTTCATAGTTTGATGCTAGATACTACACACAAATCATCACCAAACTTTTATATTTGATTATCAAGGGAGTAGCTCCATGGGAAATGAAGAACAGTTTGTACTTGTGCCAAGGGACCATTGCAATAAAATCTTGTGCAACCATTATTTGGTTTGAATTGCTTATACATAGGGGTGCCCTATTTTTGAAGGTCATTAACAATAATTGATAATTTAGCTGCAAGAAAACAAAATCAGTAGGTTAGTGTTAGATTCAGAAGTATATATATGTGGACAAGGCACATATATTCTTGAGATGGGAGCTGAATTTGAAAGTTCTTACAAATACACCAAGTATTGGTAATTCCTTCATGATAGGAGATTTACGTAGCTAAGGGAAAGTTTAAGCATAGTTGTTATCTTTATATAATTTTGAAACCAATGGCGGGGTTTATAGACCAAAAGGAGCTTATTGTATTTAATGCATGTCCCACGAGCTCAAACTCGTGAAGGATATTTCTTACAAATCTTTAGATTCTCTTCTTGAGTGATGACAAAGAAAATTTAATTTGTAAGTTGCTTTTCAGTTGAGTCTTCAACATCATTGAACCCCCAAATGGCACGAGTAATGATCAAATGTATGAAATCACTTGAGTAGTTGTTGATTTGTGTTATCATGAGGCATAAATTGAAGAAGCATAGGAGCTATTAACAATCCAAGTTCAATTGATACATCATAAGTATATCAGCATAGAGGACGTATCATCTACGACAACATTTTGAAATGGTCATTTATTCCCAAATAATTTTTCAAAACAAGGCCAATGCTTTAAAATTCAAACGTCATATTTGAAAACTAAGAAGGAAAAAGGAACTCTATCGGTGTTTTGAACAAATACTCAAACTCAGGTGGTGACTTGTAAAGTTACTCTAACCGGCTGCTTACCCACCTAGCCTATCCCTTGGTTATAATTATATAGGTGGTGACTTGTCAAGTTTGTTGAAACTTCCCATGTACCACCTCAAGAATTATAATATCTTGACCTATCAACACAATAAAGCATCCATAAATCTTGAGTGGATAGAAATATGTAAGGGCTTTGCTCGAAATGACTTATTATCACATGTTGCAAAGGAGCTCAATACAATTCAAGGCATGGACATTATGAAGAATTTCAACATTGAATGTGCCCAAACATTTGAGAGAAGTAAGCCATAGAATTAATAGATTCTACAAGAACAGAGATATTGAATTGTAACTGTACATGGTAGTAGGATGAGAACACAAAATTTACAATCATCACTTCCAAGAAGGCCTACATCTTGACATCTCCTCGCGAGCTCATTGGATGTTATAGCAAGTGGTTTTGTTGGTGAAAGATTAGCCTGAGCCAAGGTAGTAATGTTAAAATTGTTTGGTTTCACATATTGTAACATTGAAAATAGAACCATTATCATTTGAAGGTATTAAGAAATGAAGTTTCTTGAGATCACTGATTCATTTTGGGCAATAAAAGACATGAAGTTCTATATCGGGAATAGCAGAAAGCAAAGTGAATTGAAGGCCTTCACTATGGGAATGAACCAAATCATGTTGTAATTTTGAATCAACTCATGAACAAAGATTGCTTACTATTTACCGGTGAAGGGAAAGTGTTGATTCGTGTTGGTTAAAGATAACATATGTAGATGATGTTTCTATGTTTTAAACATGTGTGCCCAAAATGAGTCTTATCTTTGATGGAGAACTCATGGCTTCTAAATGCAAAAAGAATGCAAGGATTGTTATGATTAGACCCCATAGGAGGCTCATAATCAAATTTAAAGGATGATATCTTTCCAATAGTCCGATAAAGGTAAGTACATTACATTAGCAGAGGATAAATGGCAGAGCTCTTTCTTCTATTGCTTATGCAAGTTTCTCAAACATCATGCTCTTACGGGATCAATTTTAGAGCAATTACGAATCGGTTAGTAGTTAATGGAAAAGTAAGAGTTTTCCACATCACAAATAATTGGTGTATATGTGTATCAAAGAAAGAAAAGACAAAATAAGAAATAAATGATAACTCTTGACTTCCTAAAAGAAAGAATCCAACCAGAAAAAGAAACAATTACAATAAAGAAGCAGTTACGAGCAGCTAAATGGAGTGGACTCACTGGTGAAATTATAAATATGTAAATCTAAAACAAAAGGGGGGATCTTTGGCTAGAAATGAGAACCTTTTTGAAAGATGGGGGATTACACTAATTTATCTTATTGCTATTCATCTAGGGAAAGGAGTTATTTTTTAGAACTTAATCTTTATACAGGGAGATAGAGTCTTTGAGCTCTACTTTATATTTTTTGAATATAGGAGACATTTCTTATCTTTGTGTTTGATTGTCTTGTTTTTAGTTGTTGATTTCCTTTGTGAATCCATGATTATCCATTCATACTTTCTTTGTTACATCTGATTAAGAATGTGTTCATTGTAGGATCTTTGAGTCTAGTTTTGTTCATGTGTTTCCTGGGAATCATTTTCTTTCCTCCTCCTTATCATTTATAGGTTTAAGTGAGTGATCTTTGTGTCATTTTATTTGATATTTTATTCCAAATCACTCTCGCATTTGTGTCATTTTTATGCACAAATGTTTGTTTTCATTTACTGCTTTTAGGTTAAAAGCACACTTTAGTTTTGTTTTCAGTTTCTCCAATTCATTGAAGATCATAAGAGGGAGCTATACCTCTAAAATTTAAAGGAAGATCGCTAATTCAATAGTGATCTCCAAAGTTGTTAGTTTCATTGTGTCACTAATCGATTGGGCAATAGAGAGTCATTTATCATATCAAATCGCAGTGACCAATCTGTTTTCTAATAGAAAGAAATTTTTAAAGAGTGTTGCATAGAGAAGGGTTCTATAGTCCACAAATGAGCTGCATTCCTTCTTCTTCGAGATTAGGGCTATCACAATATTGTTAATATCCTTCACAAATCTATTTTCTTCCTAAAGTATTCGATAAACTCCCATATTTTGTTGGCCATAAAGCTCCAACCCTTTTGAAAAAATTATGCTGGGGGTCTATCCGGACCCAGTGACTTATCTGGGCCCAAATCAAAAACTGCCTATTTAACCTCCACCACTGAGAATGGCTCCAACAAAATATTGTTCTTTGCTTCACCAAGAAGGGGAGGGATACAAATCAAGTATCGAAGCATTCCAATCTTGAGGGCCACGGCCATTGTTGAGCAATTCCAAAAAAACCTGGCAACCTTGACTTCCAAACCTTCTCGGTCATCCACTATGCTCCCATCCAGTTTCTTAATGTTGTAGATCCAGTTTTTCAAGCGCTTGTTCTAGAGGTTGCATGGGAAAATTTTGTGCACGAATCCCCAGCTCTTAGCCAAGATTCATGCGCCTTGTCCTTCCAGAATATCTCTTCTCTAGCCAACAACTCAGCATGTTAGGCATTCAACTCTTTCTCCTTAGCAAATTCAACCGCGTCATCTTGTTTCTTATCACCAACTCATTTAGAGCTTCCGAATTCGATTCCAATTTCAAATTTTCTTTAAAAATTTCACCAAAGCAGGACTTGTTCTAGCACCAAAGCTTCTTCTTCATGAAACCTAGTTTCATAACCAACCTAAGACTTGGGGTACCACTGATCCACTACTCTTCCCACCACCAAGCTTCCATTAGCCCAAACAAACTTGAATCTCTCCACCACATTGTTTCGAACTTCAAGTAGCTATTGAGGGGTATTTCACTCAAATTTATTGATAACATTACTAGGAAGTGATCTGAAATTGAGATTGGGAGGATGTTGGAAGTGCAATTGTATTTGTCTCCATACCATCCTAAGCCAAGAAAGAACCAATCCAACCATTCAGCAATATTCATGAAACCCAAGCGCTAGTTTTTCTAGGTATAGATACCATCTCTAGGGGAGCATTCAATCGTCAATAGAGAAGTCACGAAATCTCTAAAAAATTTCATAGCTTTATTAATTTTCTGTGAACCCCCACTCTTCTCTTCTAGATTTAGAATCACATTGAATTTTCCACCCACAACCACCAATTCCTTTTGGAGTGGGCCCAAGATGTTTAGAATGCCTTTCCAAACGCCTAATTTTTCTTCAATTCTGATCGAACCATAGACATTGATCAGAGGGAAGATCTCCTTACCGAGGTGGCACTTAACCATCCCGAGAATCCAATTCACCTTACATTCCAATACTTGAACATCTTCCATATTGGCAGACCACAGAATCCCCAATCCCTTAGAAGATCCTAAGGCATTAGAAAAGAAACCATTGCAACTTCTACAATAATTTAAAAACTTCTTACCTTCTAGAGAGCTTACTTTTGTTTCTTGTAGCAGTATAATGTCTACCTTGATTTGTTCAAGTTGATGCTTTACCAAGCATCTTTTTTCAGGGGTTGATAGGCCCTTAACATTCCAGGTTATGATCTTCATGGTTGTCCAAGGCAGGCCTTGGCTCCCTTGGATGTGAATAATTTTGCTACACTTGGCAGGCCTTTCTCCCTAGCCTCCTCCTCACGCTTTTGTTTACTATTTTTACACCCTCTACTCTTTTTTGTCGAGCCTAGCAATTTTGTCACAGATTGTCGAATACACCGAGGATCAATTATGTCCAATTCATCCATCTGCAAGGAAATATCATCCCCATCCTCTCTGGAAATTAGAGCAAGCTCATTACCAATAAGATTTTATGTTAGACCATCACCAGCCTCCCCGACCGAACACCCGATTGAGACCGGCACATCCACAGTTGGGGAAGGAGCCTGGTTGGTCACCACCTTTGGTACATCCATGAATGGCACGATTTCCATTGAAATAGGATACAAAGGGGATTGAAACAGGGGGCGAGGCACCTTAGGACACCATATCTTCTTGGTTTTTGGCTTCCATGGAAAATCACCCATTGAATGGCTTTTGTTGTGAGAATGCAAGCAAAATTATTTCTTCTCCTTGATTTCCATCGATTGTATCTAGTGTTCTCCCCCAATGCAGAGAAGGATTTCATTCAAAATCTTCCAAATGACAACAATCATTAGTTTGGCATATATAGATGATTCCCCATCAATTATTTCCACATATGCATTCACCAACGTACCAAGAGATCTTCCGACCTTGACCAAACTTTCCTCAGTCCAGTATTCCAAGGGGAGATTATACATTCTTATCCACACTGGCTTTTTGTAAAGTTCATGTTTTGTTGCATTGAAGTTCAAAATCCATTTCTGAATATAGATTAGAGATTCTTGAAACCTCCACAGACCACCCTCCAACACTGCCTCCCTAGCCTCCAGTGACTGGAACATAATCACAAAGAATCCCTTAGGGAGGAACTTTACAAATTCCACTTCCTTCCAATTCTCTATGATCCATTTTCTCAAAGAGCGCCTCTCCTGGCTCATAACGATTACCCTAGCAATTATTGCTAGGTCTTCAAGCATCGTCGATTCCTCTTCCACTTCCTTTGACAGGTCAATGGATACAAAGGATTTGTGGCATGCTTCTAGACATTTCTTTCTGCTCTTCACCTTAGCGGCTCCATTCGGATGACCACCATCAACACCTAAGTTCTCTTCTCCCGAATTTTCCACCTCTGCAGAATTTTGCATCTTTGCAATTGCTTCTGATTTCAAAAAAAATTATGTTATTAGTAGTGTTAACAAATTAATTATTCTGCCAATAATACTTTAAATCAACTACCATATTACACATTATACTGGCATGAACGAGACGAATGCATCACTTGTCTTATATGTACTGTATAGTGTATAAGTGATGTATTTTTACCTAGAATTCAATGATTTATTAGAGTTTTGATTGAATTTGACTTCACATATCTTAAGCATAGCATCTTAATCTAAAAATTCCACATTTCTTAACTTGGACTGAATTCTTAGCTAGAATTTTGAACTTCTTTTAAAATTGTAATTACAGTTTTGACCCCTAAACTTTCAATACTCATATTTAATTATCGATAAATCCTTTTAACTAGCCATTACTTGGAAAATTGAGCACAAAATGTTTAATTTGTAGGCTAGGGTGTTGTATAAAAATGCAAACCCTAACTCATTTTAGACATTCAATCATATCTAATCAATTAATCCCTCTATGCATTCATCACATTGTGCATGGAAATGAGGGACCAAATGGGGGTCAAAACTAGTCACTTATTTTTCTATCTAAAATCAATAAAAAATGATATGATATGAGAAATTAAAAATGCCACTTAAATTTTGAAGATGCCACAAGAAGAAGAGTCATAGTTCTTGAAATCTACTATAAACTACGATTTTAGAAAAATAGTGGAGATTACGTAGTTCAAATAGGGGGACCACACAAAGTGCTCATGTTTTTGTTAAAAAATTATAGCATTTAACGTCCAATGTGCTACCCCTAAAATGTTGACTTTTAAAAAATATTTTAAAAAACATTTTGATAAAAAAATTAGCTAACATCATGTAGTTTATACTTGATTTTTCTACTATTTTTTAATCAATATATGACTTTTTATTAATTTTCAAAGTGCACATCTTGAAAACAAAAATGAATGTGCCCCCCTTATTTTTTTGAAATTTAATCAATTCTTTTAATATAAACAAAATAGAGTACATAGAATGTAAAAAATAATTTATTTCAAATTTTAATGAATGATTAAAAAATGACACTAAAAATACAATACATAGGTTTTTAGAAAAAAAGACTAACAAAAAAATCAAGGTCAGAAACTTAATGTATTGATAATGTAAAATAATTTATATGGTTAGAAAGATAAGAGAGAGCTTTCAATGTTATCTAACATTTTTTAGATCAACATTTAAAGACGTTCAAACATGATGGAGAGTATGCTCAACATTTAGATGTTTTCTACATTTTAAAAAAACATGTCTTTCAATATTAATAACGAATTCTAACCCTTTGGGTTGGAAATATCCAAGGCAACAAATAGTGTGAACACATTAAAATGTGTTCATTCGATAATGTAAATGTGTTTCTTTGCAAGTAAAAAATATTGAACAGTAAAAAAACATGTGTATCCCATGAGTTTGGACTCGCATGCTTTGTTTTACCCTACAAATTATTCTTTCTCTAACATATAAACACTTTTTTATTTTTTTGATAATTTTTAACAATTATTTAACATTTATCACCTTTTTTCTTTTTTCATTGATTGAGAAGATTAAAATTGCATGTTTTTAAATATAAAATGATATTTTGAATTATTATTTTCATGTTTTTGAATACTTGAATGGTCATTTTCATGTTTTGAAGAATATGAACAATTTTTTCCATGTTTTATACTTCATTTTAATAATTATCAATTATTTTAACCAATTGCAATTTAAAGTGATATAGAATTCAACATCATATCAAGAAAATTGATCAAAAAAATAAACATTGAAAAAACATGAAGTAGAGAATGAACAAGAAAACTTTATGCAATTAAGAAATTGAATCTCAGAGTTAAAAGTACATCCACTTTTCTATCTCAATTTGATATTTGATAGTTTGAATTATAAAGGGTCGGCCAAATCCTTGAATTTTTTTTATCTAATTAGCAACTTATAGGAATACATCTATTTGTCAAAATGTTCAGGATAAAATGGCACAAGAATATCACCTAAGCATTGTCAAGATTACCCTCTTGAGTTTCACAGAGCCTGAAGTGCATAGGTAGGAGTTTAGTGAGCCTCCACCTGTTCATTGGCAATTCCTTACCTTTTTTGACCGTTGAATTATGGAAAATTCATAGGCATCTGGTGAGATTAAGTTTGGTTCTTAAAAAATAACCAATAGATTGGCGACTCTACTAGGTACAATCCATACAAAGTATCTAGTTCTAGATCAGAAGTATTAGAGTCCAATATTTTACAAATATAAGCTCATCTTTCAATCTAGCTTTGGCGTCAGTGATTTAATTATTGTATATGTTGCCTAGGGTTTGTTGTAAATCCTATAAGATTGCAAATTCTGTTAATATATGTTCAAATTCCATAAATATTTTCATAAATTCCCCCCAAGTATGGGTAGTGACTCTGAGATCTCTACACCAGTGTGCATTATTTGAGGAAATCAAGAAAAAATAAGATGAAGAATTTGCTACGCAGGGATGAAGCAAGGCTGAGCTCATATGACAAAGCATCCTGATGAGAATCTAGGAGGAGAATTTCTAAGGGATCCATTACTATTTGGAAGGAGTTAAAAATTTCATAAATCTGAACATCTGGTTCAGATATTGAAGTTTTGGACCTGGAAAGGGTTGTGTTGTAGTAAATAAAAAGGGATTTATGACTTTGTTGTTGGTGAAGACGTAGAATAAGATTTATCTTTGAAAGAACTTTATATTATTGAAGTTTAGTCCTCTATGAAGAGAGGTGGAAACTCTATGGAAAGAACTTGAGGAAATTGTAAAGAGGTTTTCAAATCTACAAAGATTTCTAGTTGGAAGAATTCGTAGCAACTGCAATATATCTAAGTATTTTTCATATTTTGACTTTCAAGAAGCATAAATTTGTGTGTGAAAACTATATTTAAAAGTATTGGAAAAATTTGGTTCCCTATTGAGTGAAACCAAGCACTAAGAAAGGGAATGATAGTAATATTTTAGATACTTCTGATTTATCATTTACACCCTCTGTTGTGGAAGAAGTATGCTTGTTTTTGAAATATTCCTATTCGAAAGATCTTAGACGTAGATGTATTTGAGTTGTGCATTGTAATATTTTAAGATCATGATAAAAGCAAGAAATAGGGCAATGATCAACTGTAGAGTTGATGTTAGATATTGTGAAGTGGTATAAGAAAATGTTTCATTCATGTGTACATCCTTGTGGGGTGTCAGATACAAATATGAGGAATGTGCAGCCCCTGCAATGTTGTCAAAATAAATTTTCCATTGGAAGGTATAGACCACTAATTTTTAATGGTACTCAAGGTTTCCCAAACCCTGTTCCTAATGAGGTTAGAGAACATTTGCAAAAAATCAAAGGGAAAAGCTTGAAATCAACATATAAGCATCCACAAGTGTTTTTTGAATTGATGGGAGGTTATGAGATAAACCATGAGGATGTTGTCATGAAATTATTTGTTTAATATTTGAAGGAAGATGCCAGAGATTTGTCTTCATATTTGCCAATATGTTCTATCTCTTCGTGGAATGTGTTCATGGTAGCATTCATTGAAAAATTTGGTGAGAGGATTTATCCATTTTCAGTAAGACAAAAACTCATGAACATCTAGAAGGAAGAACATGAGTTAGTCCCAGCTTTCAATCTCATATTTTCAAAGGCAATAAGAGATATTCCAAAAAATATAATAACAAAAGATGCAGAATGTTTGGTTGTATACTTAGGTGCATTTGATGAAGAAATGAACTATTTGTTAAGAGATAAAGAGCCTACAACACTCCATAATGCATACCAAATTGCTATGGACATTGAAAACAATTTGAAATATTCAATGATGAAGGGATATATGGCTACAAGTGTTGGTTATCCTAGCATACCTTATGCAAATGGAATTCATGGATTTGGTAATAGAAATGATTGTCAGGATGATAATGCTTCTAGTGTCTTGATTTGTCCATCATTACAGCTCATAGATCATAGTGAGCTCCAAGTTGAACGTCAAAAAAATTTGAGCAATGCCAATTAGGTGTCTTTTGTACAAGGATTGTCTAGCATGAAAATACATAAGGGAGAATCACAATATGACCTATTTGTAAGGTTTTTGGATGCCTCGTTAGAAGTCCCCAAGAATTTCAGACCTAGGGATTCAATATGGATTGATTTTTTTTGCAAAATTTTTGAGCTAGGGCTGAGTACCCTACCAAAGGAATTGAGGCCTCATGGTTTTGATCAAATGCTTGATTGGATAAGGATTGTTGAGGGAGCCAAGTGTGATTATGCACAAAGTTTCAGTAGGGACTATCCTATTGAGAAAAATCATAAAGCAATGCAAACAGGTGAAAAGGGTATATCAAAAAATAAACATCCATCTTGTGGTATGGATGAGGATAGTGATTGTAATCAACTCACAAGCAGCCTATGTCAAAATCAGTATACTAGTAATGAAGATAATGATACACTGGCAAGTGTTGTTGTTTTCTCATCACAAGTTAGGGGTCAAGGTATTGAGGATGAAAGTTTAAGGATTGAGCATAGTGTATGTGATGATGAATTTTCTTGTGATAAGAATCATGATGAGAATGAAGTTTCTAATTATTTTTCTGAGGATTATGAATGTTTTAATGAGGAAAATATAGAAGAATTTTCTTCCCATGAAGGATGTAATATTATGAATGTTCATGAAGTCATTTTCTCACAAATGAATGAACAAATCCCATCTGAAGAATATCTGGAATGTAATCTAGTTATATCAGCAATAGAGTATGCTAGATTTTTAAATGATGATGATTTCAAGATAAGAATATATGTGTTCAATACCCTGATTCTAAGCACAGTGTCAGAAACGAAAAAGGTGTTGATGGTGTTGACTATGATGCTGATGAACATGATCATTTCCTTACTGTTCTTGATTGTCTATGTGAAGCAAAGATGGAATATGCATTTTTTTTAAAACATGGACATGATTGTTTTCAACAAGGAATGTATTGATGAGAGAAAGAATGAAGAGGCTTGTTCAATTGCTAATGGAAAACTTTCATAGTACAATGAATTTCCTATATATTTGGGTTAGGACACTTATCAATTAATAATGCACATAAAATTTCTAATGGAGTTGATGATGATGATCAAATATTCATTCCTAAAACTAAATAATAAGCCAAAAACCATCATTTAAACTCCTCAAATAAGCCCTCCAAAAGTAACATCCATAGCTCAAGATTTATTTCCATAATAAGACAAAGGAAAAACAACCCATGCTAATCAATCTTTAAATAAGCCCTTTGAACCTAATATCCATAGCTTAAGAATCATTCCCATGAGAAATAGGTCATGGAATAAAATGCATCTAAAAATAAAGTGGGCAATACCTATTAGATGATTCACCACCTAGAGCACCAAGAGTGGGGAATGAGATTCAATCTCCAACATATACCAAGCCATAATGACTCTCTCCAAGAATAATCTCCTCAACAAGTCCATATTGAACTCACGTTCAACCCTCTTCCTATTGAAACCACATCAAAGACTAATCTTCTCAACACATAATATACAAGATCAATAGATCTCTAGCCTTGTAGAAATCTAATATAGTTTTAAGTTAATCATCTCATACCAACTTAAATCAAATAAAACATCGTAATAACTATAATTTCACAAGTCAAATGATCACTCCACTCATCAATCGTAAAGCTCCAACTCTAGAATTAGGAACTTTACATCACATCATGATCTACATCTCTTGAAAAATAATACTATCTTTCAAATGAACATATTTTCTCCTAATATCACATGTATCATGTCAACCAATTAATGATAATTAATTAGCTAATGGAATGTGATGGATCACATGGGATAAATTAATTAATAGACATGGTGATGTTTAGATTGAATTAGATAAGATGAATTAATGTGTAGTATTAATGACAGAGGGTGGAAAATTTTAGGGTATAGAATCTATGTGTCTACAATACCAATTATAGATCTATGTTTAGTGAAACCCCATGTAAATAGAGATATTGAAACATAGGTTGTTACCACAAACCTTAGATCATATACCAAGGACAGGGAAATATGAAAGTGTCCCCTATCAATTAGTGTAACAAAAATATCACAATGTTATCCCTTTAAATTAACACACAAGCATCAAAATACTTTTAAAAAATATGATTAGAGATGGAAACTATAACTTCTAACACACAAATAAAACCTAAAAAATAAATAAAATAAACCAAATTCTTTTTGGTTGATACAAGACTACTTATAGACGAAGAATTCTTGTGCATAAATTACTCTTCTTCTTTTTTAACTTATTCTTGAGGCTTGACTAAGGTTCAAGGAAATCCTAAACTTTAACCTTGCATACCAGCCTCACTTTTCCCTTTAGAACCACCTTCATTTTCCTTGCATTGTATAGCAATGGGTGATTTTTTTTAAAGTATCAATGATAAAATTTTATGTAGAAAAGATCATAGATTTTTCATGACAAAATAACTATTGTAATTCTATCCAACCCTTAATGGATTCATCCATCTCAAGCTTCTAATAGTTAACCATGTTTTAAAGTTTAGAAATTGATCTTTACCATACTGTATCATCAAGTAAAATTCACATCATGAGATTTTAAAACTCTAATCCTCCTATTTTGAATTCGAACTTGTTTAATTTCAATTTATATTAGCTCACTTTGATTAATTTACATGCTTAACTCATATATCTAGAGGGCCACTTGCTTTTAATTAATATTTTTATTTATAAACTTATTTTGAACTGTGCATTTAATTTACCTTGATTTGGTGGATTTGTACCTTCCATGCCTTTCCTTTAAGTTTATATAATTCTAATTTTATGGATTCAAATCTAATTATTCTAATTTTTCATAAGTGTTACATAGGGTATGGGTTTTCATTGTTTATTAAAAATTGGATTCCCACCTATTGACCCTATCTTGATTTGTTCTTCATTGTTATATTTTTCATTATAGATTGTAATTAAACCTTATCATTAGCATATGTTCATTCATTTATTAAGGATCTTAATTTTTTTTATAATTTTTCACACCTTATGTTGGAACACGTTTGTCATTGCACCAAAAGATTGACCTGTTAATGCTCAATACAAATGCCATAGATATAAGTGGATCCATGGGAGGCAATTAGTCCATGTCCCAAATCCAAAGGGAGATGTTGGTGATTAGTCCAACAATCCCCCCCTCAACATCACCCAAGGGGATTTGAACCCGCGACCCAACTCTAATACCATTTGTTGGAACATGTTTATCATTGTGCCAAAAGATCAACTTGTTAATGCCTGATACAAATGCCATAGATAAGCATATCCATGGGAGGCAATTAGTCCATGTCCCAAACCTAAAGGGAGACACTGGTGATTAGTCCAACATCTTATCCATTGATCCTTAAGGATATCATTTACCTCTATCATATAAGATCTGGTGCTTCATGTTCTCTAGGAGTGTTGGTTCATTATTGCTCCACTTTTTCATCCTTCATGGACCTTAACAAAACTTTTTCTTCTATTCTAGAAAATTTGACTTCACTTGTTTGTATTATCCATAATTAGTACACTCTTTTTATGATAAATGATTATGATAATTTACCCCTAATTTCTAGTGATACATCTTAGGATGCTCTTTCATGTGATATTGGTATACCTAGTAATTATTTATCTCCTACACCTCATGGTTTGAGTTTCTCTCATGTCTATGGATTCTCCTATACAAACTTTAATTGAATCATCCTTCCTTAAGAAGCCCAATAATATATGTTTAATGGATAATCATGTTTAAGAAAAATCACATAATTAAAATTAAAGATTTAATAATGCAATGATTTAACAAATATTACAATTTAATGTGCTCATTATAGATTATATTTAAACAATATTTATTATTAATGAACAATTTATATATATATATATATATATATATATATACACAAACAAAACTATATGTCTTAGACCCTAATCCCTCAACCCTCTACTATTAATCTCTCAACCCTCAACCCTTAAACCCTAATCCTCAACCCTCAACCCTAATCCCTATCCCTAAACCCTCAACCCTCAACCCTCAATCCCTTAAACCCTAAACCCTTATAGCCTTAAACCCCCAACCCTCAAACCTATTCATCAAACCCTTAGCCCTAATCCATCAAACCTATACCTTAAACCCTAATCTATCAACCCTTAAACCTTCAACTCTTAAACCCTTAATCCCTCAACCCCCTCCCTCAACCCTTTAAACCATCAACCCTCAAACCTCAACACTATACCTTAAACCCTCAACCCTAATCCCTCAACCCTCAACCCTTAAACCCTAAGGAGGGAAGGCAAGGTAGAGAGGATGGGAGAGGGGTGGATAATGAGGCAAGGAGGGAGAGGTAGAGAGGTAAATAGGGAAGGAGGGAAATTTGTGGAGATGGGGAGAGCAAGAGGGTGGGAGGAAGAGGTAGTGATCAAGAGAAAGAAGATAGATGGGAAAGAAACAATAATAGAGAGAGAGAAGAAGAGAGAGGTAGGGAGGCAAGGATCTAGATGGGGGTAAGGAGGGAAGGCAGCATATAGAGGGAGATAGGGAGAGAGTGGGAGAGACCTAGAAGGGGGAGAGAAAGAAGAGAGGGAGAGTGAAGGGAAGTATTAGTAGAGGAGTAACAAGGGATGGATGGAGAGGTACACATGGAGGGAGTGAGAGACATAGGGAAGAGGAGATAAAAAGGTAATGACCTAGAAAGGGGGGGAGAGAGAAGATGAGAGAGAAAAGAAAGAGATGGGGAGATAGAGGTAGCAATCGAGAGAAAGGAGAGAGATGGGTGAGAAACAATAAAAAAGGGAGATAGAAGAAGAGAGAGGTAGGGAGGCAAGGATGGAGATGGGGTTAAGGAGGGAAGGCAAGGTAGAGAAGGTGGGAGAGGCCTAGAGAGGGTTGAGAGAGAATAGGGTAAGTATTGGTTAAGAGGGTAGGAGGCATAGAGGGAGTGAAAGGTAAAACATTGACTATCCATCATTGATCATAAACCATAAAATTTAAGGCTTATCAAAGTGGGGTAGAGAGAGACAAATAGAAAGCGAAGTTATCTTTTTTGTTAATGCAATCAATTTGGCACTAGCCAAATGTAATGCAACATTTGGTGAGCGCCAAATTTGGCACCCGCCAAATTGGCTGCATTAGGAAATGCCAACCCAAAGGGCTTGATTTTACCTTAGGATAGCCATTTCATGCCAAGGACATAATTTTTTGAAAGGGTAACAAATTTTCACACATTTTTGGTTGTGTTAACCATCAGGTTTACACGTCTTTCAATGCAAGTTTATAAAAAAACTATGATGACTTTAGGCTCTCTCTTACTTATATAACCATATAATTTTTTAACATTTTGATTATGTTGAGGTTTTCATCTATAACTTCTCTTGTTAGTGCCTCCATTTTTTGTAAAAAACCAACATATGTTAGTTTTATTATAGATTTTTACTCATTCATTGAATTTCAAAACAAATTACATTTTATAAACTAGACTCCATTCTACACGTAATAAAAAAAAATGATTTTCAATTAGTTTTAAAAAAAAATAGGGGGGAGCATGCTCAAATTTTAGCTTTTTAGGATGTGTCCATTTCAAAAATTGTAAAATATTATGTATTCATTAAAAAATTAACTGAAAGAACTGGAATAAACTACATGGTGTTAGCTAATTTCTCACTATTTGAATTTTTGAAATTCTTAAAAAAATAATGAAAAAGGGGAGTCACAACAGACACCGTGCTATTTTTTAGAAAAATAGGACCCCTTTTTGAAGCCCTTAATCTTCATTATTTTCAAAAAAAGTAGTAGCTTAGAAAGTAGATTTGGAGCACTTCAACTCTTGTTCTTGTTGCATCTTCAAATTTTGCACGTAACTATCTTCATTTTCTTATGAACATTAGACTTTGTTGATTTCAAAAAAAAAAAAAAAATTGGCATCTTAAGAGCCATTTTTGTGCCACAACTTGGTGCACTTATCCCTTCATTTTCCTTGCATTGTATAGCAGTGGGTGAATTATTTTGCAAGTATCGATGATCAAATTTTATGTATATAAGATCATAATTTTTTCATGAAAAAATCACTATTGCAATTTTATCTAACTCTTATTTTGTAGGATTCATTCATCTCAAGCTTCTAATAGTTAATGTTTTAAATTTTATAAATTATTGTTTTACCATAGTGTATAATCAAGTAAAATTCACATCATGAGCTTTTCGAACCCTAATCCTCTTATTTTGAATTCAAACTTGTTTAATTTCAATCTCTATTAGCTGACTTTAGTTAATTTGCCAATAAGGGTGTGGTTTGATGGTCAAGTTGCTTGGTTGTAGCAACAGCCACCAAGGTTCAAACCCTCACTAGGCCAAAGTGCCCGTAGGCCTTGTGCCTTCGTTGGGCCTTTGTACTCACGAGTTTGGTAGTATCTTGTGGTTTCTTCTACTCGGTTCATAGCTCCGATCAAAAGCCTTTACCCCTAATAATATGGGTGCATTGCACCTTTAAAAAAAAAATGCATGGTTAAATCATATATCTAGAGGGTCACTTGCTTTTAATTAATATTATTTATTTATAAACTTTATATATTGAAGTGTGTGCTTCATTTCCCTTGATTTGGTAAAATTGTATCTTACATTCCTTGCCTTTAGGGTTATATAATTTTAATTTTATGGATTTAAATCTATTTTTTCTAATTTTTCCTAAGTGCTACCTAGGGTTTTGGTTTTCATTGTTTGTTAAAATTTGGATTACCACCTATTGACCCTATCTTGATTTGTTCTTAATCGTTAGATTTTTCATTATAGATTGTAATTAAACCTTATCATTAGCATATGTTCATTTATATATTAAGGATCTTAATGTGTTTTTATAATGTTTCACATCTTATCCATTGATCCTCAAGGATATCATTTACCTCAATCATTTAAGATTTTGTGCTTCATGGTCCTTGGGAGAATTGGTTCATTATTGCTCCAATTTGTCATCCTTCATGGAGGGTGATCCCACAATACTGGTTTACACTTTCTCGGAGATCCTGATTTTTGTTGAAATCACATATTTTTAGAAAATATAATAATTTAAGCCTTTAAAAGTTCCATTTAAAGGATTCCAATTGAAGAGGTTTTGATCAAACCACCTTAGATCAAACCTCCTTGGATAGAACCCCGCTAGTTTTAAACCATACCTATAATGGAGTCTCCTTTACACCCATCAAAATGATGATAAAAAACCACTTTTGATTTATCTTTTGGGGGATCAAATGAATTCATTTAAAATTTATTTTTTGTGAGTATGTAGTCCTTATTATAAGCTTTCCAAAAAGTATAATTTTTAAATAAATTTAATTTGATTATTATATTTATTTTTTATTTCTTGTGAATGTAGTTTTTTTATCGAAAATCAAGCTCTCTATTCTGCACATGTTGAAAAATAGCAAATTATCAAAATAATATTCTGAAAAATATGTTCAGGCTAGGTATTGATGTCCTTGATCCAAAAAAAAAATTGAATTTTGATACATACAAAAAAAGTTATGTTGTATACGGTATGACTATGTCTGAATTGTAATTGGTTTGACTTCAAAACTTGATTAAGGAAAAAATATTCAATAAAACACTATGAAACCAAATGAACTGGTTAGATATCATAGTTACAAATCTAAATTCGAAAAAAATAGAATTTTATCCTTCATAGAAAAAAAATTATGTTGTATACATTGAGCATCACTCCTTAAAATGGTGTTTACTGATAAAAAATTGTTTTCGAAGGAGATGGAAAAAGAAGTGCAATCTAATTCCAAAAATTTTGAAAAAAATATTTAGAATCTACAAACAAAATGTCACAAATCACTAGTTTGCATCATCTTCAAATTCCTCGCAGTTTAGCTACTATAGGTGCCTGAAAGTGAAGATTTAGTTAGAAATAATCAGTTCACTGTCCAGTTTGGCCAAAAATTGTAAACCAGTATTGTGGGATAACCCTGGACCTTCACAAAACTTTTTTTTCTATTCTAAAAAATTTGATGTCATTTTTTTGTATTATCCATAATTAGTTCACTCTTTTTATGATAAATGATTATGATGATTTACCCCTAACTTTTAGTGAAACATATTAGGATTCTCTTTCATGTGATGTTGGTGTACCTAGTGCTTATCTAATTCCTACACCTCATGATTTGAGTTTCTTGTCATGTCTATGAATTATCGTATATATACTTCATCAATATCATTCCAACAATAGCACTCACATAGAAGGAGTAGCCAATTTCATCAATATTGTGAAATATCAAGGAACATCCATAATGATATGAAAAACTTAAAAACTAAACTATTGTAATACAACTCTCTCATCACTAGCCTTTTTTGCTCTCTAATTTTTCTACACTCAACAAATGAAAGAGATTAAATATCCTCCTTACTATTGCCCAAAAGTAAATAATTAAGTATAAAAGCAAAAAATGGCCATAAACATAGTGACCACAATGGCTCCACATAAACCTCAAATCCAATGTCATGTGAACATGAACCTCTAGGAAGAAACACAATACCATGGAGATAACCTACAAATCAAATCCATGTGGCATGTCCTTCTATCAAAACATCTAAGTGCTCAAGATGTGACAAGAAAGATCTCCTTCATAAAATCTCAAAGTGGAAATCCTTACCAACACAAGACTATTGATCAAACATATAATGTGAATTAATAGACCAACCAAGATATAAGCCTCTCAAAATACAGAAAGATGAAACTAAACGATTCATTCCTAAAACCAAATAATAAGCCAAAAATCATCATTTAAACTCCTCAAATAAGCCCTCCAAAACTAACATGCATAGCTCAAAATTTATTCCCATGATAACATAAAGGAAAAATAGCCCATGCTAAGAAATCCTCAAATAAGCCCTTCAAGAACCTAATATCCATAGCTTAAGAATCATTCCCATGAGAAATAGATCATGAAATAAAATGCATCTAAAAATAAGGTGGGCAACACCTATTAGATGATTCACCACATAGAGGACTAGGAGTGGGGAATGAGATTGCATCTCCAAGATAGACAAAGCCATAAGGGCTCTCTCCAAGAATAATCTCCTCAATAGGTCCATATTGAACTCACATCCAAACATCTTCCTAATGAAACCTCATCAAAGAGTAACCTTCTCAACATACAACATCCAAGATCAATTGATCTCTAGCCTTGCAAAAATCTGGTATACATGTGTACAATTGATCATCTCATGCTAATTAAAATCAAATAAAACACTATAATAACTATAATCTCACAAGTAAAATGATCACTCCACTCATCAATCATATTATCGGAAATCATATCCAAAAGCTCCAATTGTAGAATTAGGAACTTTGCATCACATCATGATCTACATCTCTTGAAAAGGGAGATAATATGCCTCAAATGAACATATTTTCTCCCAATATCACATGTATCATGTCAACTAATTGATGATAATTAAAATTAGCTAATAGAATGTGATGGTACACATGGTATCAACTAATTAATGTGCATGGTGATGTTTGGAGTGAATTAGATAAGATGAATTAATGTGTGGTATTAATAACACAAGTTGGTGGAAAATCTAGGTTTCTACAATACTAATTGTAGATATATATGTCTAGTGAAACCCCATGTTACAAATATAGATTTTGAAACATGATTACGTTTTTACCACAAACCTTAGATTGTATACCAAGAAGAGGGAAATATGAAATTGTCCCCTCAATAAGTGCAACAAAAATTTCATAATGTTATCCCTTTACATTAACACACTTGAGCATCAAAATAACTTTTAAAAAATATGATTAGAGATGGAAATTGTAACTTCTAACACGCAAATATAACCTACCAAATAAAGAAAATATACCAAATTATTTTTGGTTGATACAAGACTACTTATAACCGACAAATACTTGTGCATCAATTACTCTCTTTTTTTTAAAAAAATTAACCTAGCCTTGAGGCTTGAATAAGGTTCAAGGAAATCCTAAAATTTAACCTTGCATGCAAGTCTCACTTTTTTCTTTAGCACTGGACCTTCATTTTCCTTGCATTGTATAGGAATGGGTGAATTTTTTGTAAGTATCGATGATCAAATTTTATATAGATAACAACATAGATTTTTTATGACAAAATCACTATTATAATTCTATCTAACCCTTTATTTTTTAGGATTCATTCATCTCAAGCTTCTAGTAGTTAACCATGTTTTTAAATTTAGAAATTAGCCTTTTATCATAGTGTATCATCATGTAAAATTCACATCATGAGCTTTTCAAACCCTAATCCTCTTATTTTGAATTTAAACTTTTTTAATTTCAATCTCTATTAGCTCACTTTAGTTAATTTACATGATTAACTTATATATCTAGAGGGTCACTTGCTTTTAATTAATATTGTTTATTTATAAACTTTACATATTTTGAAGTGTGCATTTTATTTCCCTTGATTTGGTGAATTTGTACCTTACATACCTTTCCTTTAGGGTTATATAATTCTTATTTTTTTATTTTTTTTATACCCTCAGAGATATCCTTGCGACTCAAGCCCAACAGGTTCCCTTTACGAGGCAAGACTAATCCTCTGGGGCCACAGGGTAACCAACGCAACCCCCCAGCGTCCGCCGCGGGGTGATTTCCGGGCCAAAGAGAGTCGAACCCAAGACCTCGGGGAGCAAACCTAAGACTCAGACCAACTCCTCTAACCTATGGGAGCTATATAATTCTAATTTATTATTTTATGGATTCAAATCTAATTATTATAATTTTTCAAAAGTGCTACATAGGGTTTGAGTTTTCATTTTTTGTTAAAATTTAGATTCCCACTTATTGACCCTATCTTGATTTGTTCTTCATTGTTAGGTTTTTCATTATAGATTGTAATTAAACTAAGTATCGGCATATGTTCATTCATATAATAAGGATCTTAATGTATTATTATAATTTTTCACATCTTATCCATTGATCCTCAAGGATATCATTTACCTCTATCATTTAAAATCCAGCACTTCATGTTCCCTGGGAGAATTGGTTCATTATTGCTCCACTTTTTCATCCTTCATGGACCTTCACTAAAAAAAAAATTCTATTCTAGAAAATCTGACTTCATTTGTTTGTATTATCCATAATTATTACTCTTTTTATGATAAATGATTATGATGATTTACCCCTAATTTCTAGTGATACATCTTAGGATACTCTTTCATGTGATATTGATATACCTAGTGATTGCCTATCTTCTACACCTCGTGATTTGAGTTTCTCTCATGTCTATGGATTCTCCTATACATACTTTTATTGAATCATCTTTTTTTAAGAAGTCCAATGATATATGTTTAATGGATAATCATGCTTAGGAAAAATCATAGAATTAAAATTAAAGATTTAATAATGCAATGTTTTAACAAATATTACAGTTGAATGTGCTCATCATAGATTAGATATTTTTAAAAGAATATTATTAATATATATATACAAAACAGACAACACTATATTTTAAGGATATGAACTAATCCTTAAATGAGACATTTAAAAATAAAATCATGATATTTATCCATTCAAACTTTAACCTTCAAATAGTATGACAATCCACAATTAAACAAAGGAAGATTATAAATTAGAGATAGATATGACTATTGTTTAGGTTTTCAAAATCTATCCATACCTTCTTTTTATGTGAGACATTATAATATTGATCAACATAAATATGGATACATTGAACAAAGACAAATTTGGTCCTAAATTTTGTTGAAAGTCATATCACGATTACGAAAAATACATATAAATCACCTTCATGTTAGAATTATATTAAAATTTGTTATTTAAATAAAATAAAAAATTATTTTTTTATTTAAATAATCTTTCGATACCCAAAATAGTCCGTCGACTCTTAATTGTCGTGACTGCAACAACTAAAGATGCGAATGCATACGAAATTTGTTTCAGAACCACAAACAATTTGTATTCATCCTCAATTCTCCTCAAAGACTTTGGTGAAGGCGTGCCCAGACTGGATTGTTATTTTGTGATGCAGATTATTTTTGTTTCCCTGCCTCTGACAAATTCAGAGAAGAATCCATCGATACCTACGATGGGCGAAGACCAAGATATTGTGATTGTAGGAGGGGGCGTTGCCGGGTTAGCCACTGCGCTTGCCCTCCATAAGTAAGTATTGCTACAGTTTTTCAAATTCTCCATTTAATTACAAGATTCACTATCTCACAGAGCCACTGTAAGTGTAGGGTGGGATTGAAGAGCCTGATACTTGAGCGCGCCGATTGCCTTAGAACTGCCGGCGCCGCCTTCAATATGTGGCCAAATGCCTGGAAAGCACTGGATGCTCTGGGCGTAGCAGATGCTCTTCGCCCATTTTACTCTCAAATTGATGGGTAATTTAGTTTTAAAAGCTTATGCTCATCATATATGATCCAGAGTAATACATAGATTCACTTACAAGTTGTGGGTGTGCAGGATTCGGGGCTTTTCAATTTGTTCTGGAGTTTGCAAGAATGTCCGTCTCAAAAGAGGAGGAAAAGGGTAAGGAAAAGGATGCTCATTTGAAAAAGGATCTTATTTTTTTTCAACAGCACAGGTTAAAACAATCTGGGTTGGTCCCTTCGTAAGATTATAGCCTGTGAAGAATAAAAGATTACCTCTCTAATAGAGAACCAGTCATCGATTTTCAAATTGAGAATTCTTGTCAAAAATGCAAATTCCTCTTATGTGTTCAGGGATTCAAATGTGAAACCGGAATCTCGGTGCATAGAAAGAATGGCACTTTTGGAAGCACTAGCCAAGGAATTGCCTGAAGGGAGCATCAGATTCAATTCCAAAATCGTGTCCTTACACAGAGAGAGCCTCTCTCCTTTCACCGCGCTAGAGCTTGCAGACGGAACATCCCTCACAGCGAAGGTACAGCTTTCTGGTCTTGAATTATTTACTCCTTGAAAAAAAAAATATAAAGCTTTTTGAACGCAGCTCTTTTTCTTAAAACATAGCTTCCTTATAGTTAAGTATGCGTTGCAGATCGTGATAGGATGCGACGGAGTGTACTCGGTGGTTGCAAGATGGATGGGCCTCGCACCGGCCAAATCAGTGGGACGCACTTCCATTAGGGGCATGATCACATATACAGAAGGCCACCATTTTGAAAAGCTCATGGTACAGGTCTGGGGCAAAGGATTGAGGACAGGGTTTGTCACTTGCACAGACCAAAAAGTTTACTGGTTTCTAACCAGGAGATCACATCCACAAGGTATTACTGGTTTTTTTCTTTTTTGGTTTGAATTTCTTGGGTACTAGAAGATTGAGTATTAACCAAAAAACTTCGTCAATAAGTAATTAAATTATCGATGTAACTAATTATACACAGGACAATCCAGAAAAGCGTATTATTGAACAATATAGACTGTGGAAATCTAAACGCACTTTTTAATAATATAGACTCTGAAAATCTAATATCTTCAATAAATGAATCCAATTACAATGAAATGATACAAATCCTTAAAAAATCATTCCATACCCTATTCCTAATGTAACCTAATTAGCTTGAATCTGCCCTCCCATTCAACACAAAAATCTTCACTCAGACAATGACTTCATGCCCTATTCCTATTTTATCATA
>VDFB02340819.1:0-16741 GCA_007258455.2 Sequoia sempervirens
TCACACTAGAGGACGATTTTTTCTCTTTACTATTTTTGATCCTTTTTCTGATTTTTTTTTGTTACCAAGACGCCTGTTTGCCAGGTTTTCACTGAAGTAAATATTTTTTCAGGACTTTTTTTGATTTTTTTTATTTTTTGGTTCTATACCTTGAAAGATTTAGGCATAAATTTTTTTGAGATGAGAGCTATTCATGGGCTCTTGCAGAGATTCCCCTTTGAGTGTTGATAACTGATATTCCCCTTATTTGTAACTTGTTGTGATGATGAAAGGTCCTAACCAATTAGGTTTGAACTTTCCTTTGCTGCTTGGGTTTGGGACATTCTTCTGATTTTCTTTTAAGACCAGTTCTTTGACTTGGAATGTCCTGCTTCTAATTTTCTTATTATAACTCCTTTTGAGTCTATTCTGATAGACTTGCAAATGATTTAAAGCATCCATTTGTCTCTCATCTAGTAACTCCAACTCATTTAGTCTTGATACCCGATATTCTTCATCAGTAATGAGGTTTTGCAGTGATATCCTGAGGGATGGGAGCTCGATCTCAATGGGGAGTATGACTTCTGATCCATAGACCAAGGAGAAGGGGGTGGCGCCGGTAGGTGTGTGAATGTTGGTTCGATAGGCCTAGAGGGTGGGATTAAGCTGCAGATGCTAGTCACGACCTATGTCATTGACTATTTTCTTGAGGATTTTGAGGATGGTTTTGTTTGTGGCTTCTGCTTGGCCATTGCCCTAGGGATAGTATGGGGTGGAGAAGCGATGTTGGATTTTGAATTTCTCGCACAAGTGACGAACCTCCTGGTTCTTGAATGGTGTCCCATTATCCAAGATAATGGCTTGTGGGACCCCATAACGACAGATGAGATAGTTCAGGATGAATTTTGAGATCTGCTTCCCAGTGATATACGTCATGGGTATGGCTTCCACCCACTTTTTGAAGTACTCAATTGCAGTTATGATGAATTTGTGGCCATTAGATGAGGTGGGTGTGATTTTCCCAATGAGATCGAGTCCCCACTGGGAAAAGGGCCATGGTGTGACGATGGGATGAAGCTCTTGAGCGGGTGCATGGATGAGGTCCCATGTTGCTGACATTGTAGACATATTTTAGCATGATCATGTGCTTCTCTTTCCATTGTGGGCTAATAATACCCCATCCTCAGCAGTTTCTTAGCGATGGTCATTCCATTCGAGTTTGAACCACAAATGTCGTGTTCTTCGGTTAGAGTGGTTGATGCCTCCTTAGCATTTAGGTAGCGTAGCAAGGTACCCTCTATGCTTCTATGGTATAAGGTTTCACCTAGGATGACAAATCTAGATGCCTTTTTGACAAAAGTTCATTTTAGGTTTGATGGAAGGTCAGCGGGTATGACTCCTATGCGAAGATATGTGTAGATGTCATGGTACCAAGGATCACTAGGACCAATGATTTCACACACAAATTCTGATTCTGGTACCTCGAATGCGGGAACGAGAAGCTGCTCAATCAAGAATTCATATTTTGGAACATTGTTGGGGATATTCAGCAAGGATCCTATTGTTGCCATGGTGTCTACTGCTCTGTTGTTAGTTCTAGGAATCTGTTCAAATGTTATTTCAATGAAAGATTCTTTGAGAGTCTCCACCAATTTCTTGTATGGAGTGAGTTTATCATCCTTGGTCTGATATTCATTATTGACTTGATTTATGATCAACTGAGAGTCTCCATACACTTTGAGAGCCATGATGCTCCATTGCACTGCTATTCTGAGACCTATAGTCAAAGCCTCATATTCTGTGATGTTGTTGGTGCAAGGAAATTCCAGTTTGTATGACCTTGGTATGTAGTTCCCTTGTGGGGTGATGAAGAAGACACCAGCTCCTGATCCATGCTGTGTATATGAGCCATCGAAGTATAGTTTCCAATGGTCAGCTACGTTGAGGTTAAAAATGGACTCATCTAGAAACTCTGAAACAAGAGGATTCTCAGAATAAATAGGTGCTTCTGCCAGTTGGTCTGCAATAACTTGTCCCTTAATGGCTTTTCTCTCCACATAATTGATGTCATATTCTTGATAATATCATTACCCATTTTTCCATTCTGCCTGTGAGAATTGCCTTTGATAAGAGATACTTGAGGGGGTTAATTTTAGCGATGAGCTTTATCTTGTGTGCCAACATGTAATGTCTAAATTTTTGTGATGAAAACACTACTGCAAGGCATGCTTTCTCGATGAATGAGTAGTTTAGCTCATGACCAACCATTGTCCTGCTGATATAGTAGATAGCCCTCTCTATTCCATTTTCATCATGCTGAGCCAAGAGAGCTCCAAGGGCTGCTGTTGTTGCTGATACATATAAGATCAATGGCTTTCTTGGGATGTGTGGTATTAAATCTGGTGGTGTCAGTAGATATTCCTTGATTTTGTTAAATGCTTCTTCGCATTTTGTATCTCATTTTTATGCTACCCCCTTGTGGATTAGGTGAGAATATGGATTCTTCTTATCTGCCAGTTGTGTTATGAATTGTCAGATGGATTGTAGTCTACCTTGGAGACCTCACAATTGTTTTAATGTTTTCGGTGCCTCCATCTCGAGGATTGCTTTTACTTTTTCCGGATCCACCTCAATACCCCTCATGGACACTATGTATCCTAGCAATTTACCTGATTGTACGCTGAAGACACACTTCTTGGGATTTAGTCTGACTTTGTATTCCTCTAGTCTATCAAAGATAGCACTTAGGGTTGCTATGTGATCTTTTATTTTTCTTGATTGGGCTAGGATTTCATCGACATAGTCTTCAACTGTTTTATGAATCATGTCATGGAAGATCAATGTCATGGCCCTTTGATATGTTGCTCCTGTGTTCTTTAGGCCGAATGGCATCATGTTCCAACAGTAGGTCCCCCATGGACAAGTGAAAGCCATCTTATGTTGATCTTCTTTTGCTATCATGATCTGGTTGTATCCTGAAAATCCGTCCATTAGCGATAGCATCTCATGTCCTGTTGTCATTTCTACTATCATGTCAATGTTGGGAAGTGGGAAATCATCCTTTGGACATGCTTTGTTAAATCTCTGAAGTCCGTATAGATTCTAATGGCTCCGTCAGGTTTTGAAATAGGTACCAAATTTGATACCCATTCTAGATAATCTATTGGTCGTATGAATCCTACATCTAACAACTTTTTGAGCTCCATTTTGACCAATAATGCGATTTGAGGATGCATTTTTTGAAGCTTTTGTTTGACTGAATTTGCTTCTGGATACACTGCTAAGTGATGAACCACAGTCTCTGGATCAAGCCCTGGCATGTCAGCATAACTCCATGCCAAGTTTATTTGTCTTTCCTTTAGGAATGTTGCTAGGAGTTCTTGCTCTTCTGATAATAGTGATTCCGCATAAAATGTGATATGCGGGGCCTCCTCTATTCCTAGGTTGACAGGATTGCATTTTTCAGCCAAGACTATTGACTTCTCCTGATGAATAGCTCTTAGAGGAAGATTGAATCCTTCATCCTCGGGTGCCTTAGAGAGGTTTTCACCGTTGGATATGTCCTTTCTTTTTACTATTTTCCTGTCAGAGAGTGCCACAGTGTGGTTTTCACTCAAGGACCTGGATATGATTCTTAGTTTCTCACTTTTGTGACTGAAGGATTCAATCATTTCCCCATAATAGGCATGTGTGTCCAACTCCATTATAAACCCTGCCTTGTGATCCCCATCAGGAATGTTGTCCCGCAATCCCATGAATTTTGAGATGCCTCGTCGTTTTCGAATGTATCAAGAACCGGTGGTCCTCGTTGGTCATAGTCGATCAGTTGGGGGTATACTAAATGAATCTCATGATTTTGATGGTCTGTTTCAAAGGAGAGGGTGCTAATCATACACAGGGTGGTATCTTCGAATAGCCTAGGTAGATTGGTCATGGTATCTTCATCATCGCTACTAATATAGGCCTCAGTTATAAAGTTATGTATGCCTCTACCTGTGGATATTGGTGAGTGTACTTGTGTTAGTATTGGCTGAGGAGAAATATTAACCATTCTAACAAGAGAACTTCGGCCATGTATGGTTATACTCGGAGGATTACATCCAAGGCCAAGATTTGTTATGGGTCATATCTCTGGCATGATAGGTATTATGAGCCCATTGTCATTTTTTCCCAGTTTTTGATCTTTGTCGTAGCCCATTGCGAGCATCATTTGTAGGCCCTTGCTTGTCTCATCCATTGGTAAATTAGTTGTTGGTCTTTCATCTTGATATAACACGTGTGATGGATCTACTTCAATAACCTCTTGGACAAGGTCTCCCCATCTTGTGAATTTGGGATAGTCTTCAAGATAGGTTTGCGATGTGGAAACTTGATTTTCTTGTGGACGTCTGCGTGATCTAGGAGATTGTGGTAACTCTCCTATCACAAAAGAACTGTTAGGGAGTTTTTAGCTTCCACAACCATCCTCCTAGATGATGAGCTTGATATCAGAGATGGTGGGGATGGCGAGTGTCTCTATCGCAGAAGTGGACACGAGAGTGGCGGGGTCGATGTATGGTGTGCATGGGCCCTCATCATTCTTTGGAACTTGGGGGATTTTGTAAGACTTTTCCTCAAGATTTTTGCAAGATGAAAATGATTCAGGATCTCCATGGACAGTAACCTCTTGTCCATTATGTGTAAATTTTACACATTGGTGGAAGGTTGATGCTACGACTTTCATCGCATGGATCCATGGGCGTCCCAGGAGGATATTATACGGTAAGTCTAGGTCCAAGACCTGACAGGTGGTTTCCATGAGCGTTGGCCCTACTTGAATAGGGAGTTTAATCATGCCCTAAGACACTCTTTCTTGGTCATCATATGCTCTTATCATGATTCCCTTTCCTTTGTTGATGGAATCTTCTGATATTTTTAGTTGCTTGATGAGGCTAAGAGAAAAAATGTTCAAACCCGCACCTCCATCCACCAAGACCCTTTTGATTTTTCTCTTGTGTACAATGGCTTCCAGGTGAAGTGCACGGTTGTGAGATGGTTGGGCGAGGAAATATTGGTCAAAGAATGTAAGGAGATTAGGTGTTATGATATTTCCGACCATAGCTTGGAATTGCTCTGCATCAAGATCTACGGGGACAGTGGATGAGGCTAATGCTTCCTTGAGGATATTTTTATTATCTGATGAGATTTTTAACAACTCCATGATGGAGATGTGTGCTGGTGTTCTCTTGAGTTGGTCTAGGACATTGTAGCCATTAGGAATAAATCTAGATGAAGGGACTCTATTTGGTTGGGATGATCCTACAATGGTGACTTTGCTGCCTTTTGTGGTGACTCCACAATCTTCGGCATGGGTGCCCTTGATGGTAATGACTATGCAGTCTTCATTTAAGGAGGCAACAACCGTTTTGTACACATGATTTACATTGCCCTTCCCTTTGTCATTTCTATTCCCTTTGTTGCCATGATTCGGCATCGGATTCATGTAGATTTTAAGATTTTGATTTCTGGTAGGTTGTTCCACGTTTATGATTTTCTTATCGATGAGATCTTGGATGATGTTTTTGAGTCTCATGCAATTGTTTGTGGTATGACCTTTGATTTTATGAAATTCGCAAAGTTGATTTTTGTTATACCAAGGGGGTTTGACATCGGGTTCTTGGTAGTTCTTGAATGTAGGAGGCTTGATGAGTTTTTCATTGATCAACTTTTTCATTATGTCCTCCAGTGGTTCCCCCAAAATAGCGTATTTTTGTTTGGGATAAATTTTGCGTTGGGGTGGTCCTCTTTGATCATTGAGATTATTGATGGTTGGATTATTGTTGGGTTGGTATGTTGTGTGATGAGTGTTTTGGCATTGTGATTGGATTTGCAGTGCAGGTGTATGTTGGCGTGGGGCACTAATGACCACCTTGGCATCAACGATACCATCATTAGTAATGTTCTTGTTCCTTTCCCATGTGTGAGGTTTATCATTGTAATTGGATGATGGGAAGTTGTTTTGTTGTTCATGATATGATGATGATTCCGCAGGTTGAGTCACAAGGGTTCTTTTGATGCTAAGCGCCTTGGAGATCAATTGCTCATAGTGGTGATGCCCTGAACCTTTAGATGAACTGCCAAATGGCCTTCATGGTTGGATATGATGGTGCAAACTTATTGTTCTTCTGGCATGGTCCACTTGCTCTAATTGGCCTTGGATCGCCATCATTGTAGAAATGAGGCGAATGATTCACCCTTTCCTTGTTTTAGAGTTGAGAGTTCTTTGAGACTAACATCCATTGCAATGTTGCATGCATAATTCTTAATGAATGCATCCCTTATTTCTTGGAATGTTCTAATTCCTGAAGGTAAGTGAGAGAACCATTCTATAGCGGGGCCTATCAAGCTCCTAGGAAATAGTCGCATTAGATAAGTATCGTCATATGCGACCTCCATGCAATGAACCTGGAATTCCCCTATGTGATCTTTAGGGTTTCCCATCCCCCGATATTTGTCAAATTTGGGGATTTCAAATCCGTTGGGGAATGGTTTCATGTCTAGGATCCTATCAAATGGATAGGGACACAAGTTGCTTGGTGTTTTTGTTGTTCATCCTGATTGAAATTTGAGCACTTGTTGCGAGAGCAACCTGAGTTGTGTCGTCACATCATTTTGTAGATTAGGGGGTGGGATGAAAGTGTTTTGGGGTGTTTGAATCGTGGGTTGGATGAGTGGATTGGTCGGTGCATTATTCGATGGTATCTATATGTTTTGGCGAGCGAGGTAGGCTTCTACCTGCTTTTGTATGAACAACGCTTGTTGTTGATCTTGCTTATGTTGCACTAGGATTTGTGCTTGTTGTTGCGCTTGTTGTTGTTCCAACAATGCTTGTTGTTGTGCTTGTTGTTGTTCCAACAACGCTTGTTGTTGGGCTGCCAATTCTGCTGCTTCTTTCTACTCTTAGTATTGCTTTAATGCTTGTTGGTATGCCTGAATTTGCGTTGCTTGTCTTTGTGCAAGAAGTTGTGCTTGATATTGAGCTTGTTGTGCCTGATATTCAGCTTGCGCTTGAGCTTGTGCTTGTGTTTTTTGTGCTTTTGTTGCTTATGCTTATGCTATTTGCGCTTGTGCTACTTGTTGTAATAATAGTTGTGCTTGAGCGGCCCTTTGTGCTTGCAATACTTGTGTGGCTTGTTTTTGTTATTGTTGCAATAACGCTTGGGCTTGTTGTGCCTGTAATGCAACTTGTGTAGCTTGAGTAGCTTCTTGAGCAGCTAGTTGTTTGGCTTTTTGTTTCTGAACTTGTTCATATCCTCTTTGGAAAGCAACTTGCAATGCTGTGTTGTATTGGCTTGATGTGGTGGAAGTTGGTGGTGGTGGAGGTGGTGGTGGATTTGGAATGGTGTTTGTGAAGGTGGTGTTGATGTTTTGCGTGATGGATGGTGTTGTTGATATGGTTGATCCTTGGGGGACCATGCTTTGGGATGTTAAGGGGGTGTTTGATGAGGTTGCAATCACTTGTGCATTCATCATTTTTTGTTGCGATATCAATGACAAATTTTGAGTGTTTGGTGTAATGCTTTGATTGATGGTTGGGATATAGGTTTGATTGATACTTGGTAGGAGAGGAAGCCCTAAACCAAGGAGTGGTGTGGATGATAATGGCAATGGTGGGAGAGGTGGAAATGTAAGGGGTGTGAGTTGTTGTGAAAATTTTGTGGTGTCGAATACGCCCCCCAGTCCGAACATATCTCCCTCATCTTGCGAATTTGTGAGAAGAGGTGTTTGAGGTGTTGCGTGAAAAAATGATGATGATGGATCATGATGGAAGGTGAGAGGAACATTTTTGTGTAATGGGTTTTGGAGTACGCTTTGTTCCAAGATGGTGTTTGCATCCAAATTTTGATTATTAACAAGGGGGTTTGTTTGAATTGCATTGAGAAATGCACTTCCCTTATTAACATTGGGTTGGGTTGGAGCAAACGATGTTGTGGTTTGCAGAATGTTTTGCATGACATTTTGAGATGGGGGTGTAAATGAGATGGGGATGGTGGATGAAATTGGTGGGAATGATGTCTCCCCTATGGTACTCACATCAAAATCTGAAGGTAACTTAGCCCCTTGCTTCGCTAGCTTAAGCATGTACAACGAAGGGTTAAGTCTCATCATGATGTTGATGATTCTATGGTTATCCAAATTTTGGAGCATTTCAGTCATTTCCTCGTGAGACATTCCAAAAGTAAGGTCCTCTTCTTGTTTTCTTCTTGTGGATTTTGCGATGATGAGAGGGTCAACGAATTACTTGATTCGGCGAGATTCATTTCTGCGTTTGTTTGGCTAAGATCGCTTGAAGCGGGTGTTTCTTTATTGGCTTCCATACTCTTCTTGTATTGAGATCTAGTTAGAACCATAAAACAAGGATCAATCTTTGAGAATATGGGAGATGAATCTCTTGATTCCTTGGATCGATCGTTATTTTATGCTCCAAAGTAGAAAGTTTTAGGATGACTTGAGGATCAAAGATGATGATATGATGATGATGTTAGGGATGGATGATACGGATGTTTTGGCTTTTGATAAATCATAAATGAGATAGTAGGCTTTTAGGACATGCAGATTTTGATTTTGATTTGTTTATTTTATTTTATTTTTTTGAGATTTTGTCCTTGATTTTGATTTTGATTTTGATTTTGATTTTGAACAAAAAGACCCTAAGATGTTGGATGATGATCTAAGGGATAGCTTTTTTCAAAGGATGATAATTTGAATATGTGTGAGGAGAAGGATGCATCTACCCACACCTATTCAAACAAGATGATTGTTTCACTAAGCATATGAAGAAGGATTCATCTACATATACTAAGCTAGACAAGATGATTTTGATAGCTTTGACTAAGTATATGCAAAAGGATGCATCTACACTTGCCTAGCCAAAGGTGTCTTTGATAATGTTTTTCAAGGATTTAGTCTCAATGATTTTGATGATTTTTATTTTGCCACAAAGCCTAGTATTAAGGATGATTTCAAGATTTTCCCAAAAGGTGATGATGAGATGATGTTGTTTTGATGTTTTGGAGGAGGGTGAAAAATATTTTGATATGTTTTGATCCTAAGGTGAACCTAAAAGGTACACTTTGTTTGCCTAGACCTAGGTATTGAAGAGCATGCAAATGCTTCCTAAAGACCTTTGTAACCAAGAAATAATTTCATTTGAACATTAATTTTCGGATTTCCAACCAACAATTTTTTTGCTTTTGGGATTGTGAGTCTTCAACACATATGAAGGTTCATTTTTCTTAGCTTTGCTTAATGTATTTATTTTACCAAAAACACTTTCTTCAATTAGGTTTTCAAACTAAGATGTCCAATGTCTTAATTTCTTCAAACCCCACAAGATATGTTATGTAGAAATTCAATGAACTTAAGGCAAGGGATTTCCTATTGTTTACTTAAGGAGACAAATCGAGATATAATCCAATGTTTAGAAACCTCTAAGGACGTGAATCCCAAGGGCAAGCAATAACATATGGATCAAGTCAATTGTATTTGTCTTCGAAAGGGTTTGAAATTTAGGATGAGGTTCAAGTGTTTGTTTCCATGATGTTTTCGATCAAGCAATGCATTTTGTAACCCAAGAATAAGTACAATCCTATGGATGTGTAAGACAATATTTGTTGGATTCCCACTTGGACAAGTCCAGTTACGCTTATCTCTAGTGAATGGTTAGATGCTTGACCCCACTGGCTCCCCTCCACAACACTCACTTATACAGGGCAGCCAAGCATCAACACCCATGAAAATCCCATGGCATGTTTTCCATTTCTACTAGAAGACCGTAAAAGTGTGGGGTGGCTTGAGAATGACCATTCTTGCACCAAAAAATAGATAAAAGGATTTTGGAAAATTCTAGCACATGGGTTTTCGTAAGGACTTTCCGTTCATGGAGATTGACCCATATGGCAAGAGTCCCCTTTTGGATCCATCTTGTTGGAATCAACCACGTGATATTGGTGTTTCTTCCAATATCCACATTTATATACCGGTTGGAAATACTCTTGGCTTTAGAGTGTTACCGGTTGAGTCGTTCCCTTGGGTGAGTACTTTTTCCCCAAGGCAGGCCCTCTAGGATAAACAAAAGCGAATGAAGAACAATATTCATAACTTGATCAATCCTTGTTGGCAACAAGGAAAGATAATATACGCAACAATGCCCCCACTCACACTCACACAAAGTGTTCAATTTTAAGCCCAAATCGAAGTGTGGAGGTGATTGCTTTGTCTCACCCTAAAGTCGTGAAAAAGGCCTTTTTATTATCAAGATCACTATAAAGCATGAGAGAAGCACATACGTCCTTTTTCAATGGCTTTAGTTTAAGTAAGCTCTCACGAAAAACAAAACTACACTTGTTCTTTTTAGATCCACAAAGAAAAATGTGAGTTCATTTTAGAGCACAAAATCACAAGTGAAAGACATTTGTTCAATTGTTAACCAAAAACAAACTTTAGTATGTTGTTGATCCTAAAATTCATTTTATCCCTTTTGCAAGAAATGGAAAGGTTCTTTTTAAGCCTAAACAAAAATTAGTGTTCTAAGAATGAAAAGATAAGAAATTCTCAAAATAGTGTTAAACAAACACTAAATTGTTTAAAAACACTTTGATTTCATAAGACATAGCCCTCATGCTCCTTCTTTCTTCAATTTCGATTTCCAACCTACAAAGAAGAAAAAAAATTCAGATTCTGGAAAATACAGAAGTTAAAAACTAGAAAACAAAATATAAATTAATCATGAATCAAAAGCATGTGCTAAAATAAAATTTTCCCTTTTTACTGTCTCCCAGCGTCGCAACTCACAATGGCATCACAGTTTGGTCTCTGAGCGGTGCTCTCATAGCATCACTTACCAATCAGCAGCGCTCTGTGTCGGGACAGAGAGCTCCACTGCATCGCAATTTTCACCCAGCATCACAGTTGACGTCCAGTGTCAGAGTTTAATATTTTTTAAAAATCTCTGCAGGTCGGCAAGTCTAGCGGCAGAGTTTAAAATTTAAAAATCTTGGCAGGATGAGTCCAGCGGTGCCATATAGCGACGCTGATGAGCCCGCGGTGCCAAAATAGCAATGCTGACGAGCCCACAATGCCAAAACAGTGACGCTGACGAGCCTGTGGTGCCAAAACAGCGATGTTGAGCTCTCAACGTTGGAATTTCCTATGTGTGAAGAAAAACATAGAAATTTCAAGAAAAGGTTAGAAATAATGATATACAGCCCTCCTTCTAGCGCCAAATGTGTGAACCCTTTTCCTAGTACCTGCAATACAACATGAGTAAACAAGTTAAACAAGGAATTGCAAGCTAAAACAAGGATTCCCCATGAAATCCATTTACAACCTCAAACTAGGAATGAAAATAACAAAGAACACAATTAAATTGATAAAACAAAGATTAAATCCCAATTAGATGTGCAAACTCATGATCCCATGGGGGAATTGGTGCCAATTGGATGTGAAAATTGGCCCTTTCCCAATTCCTATGATGAAATCTTGATATGTTGAAGATGATATTGATCCACTTTGATGAAAGATGAGAACTCCAAGCCAAATCTGCAAAAATCCTAGCTAAGAATTCAATGATGGATGGAAATGGCTAAATATTTTAGCATAATAACTTTGCAATGTTTGTGGATGATGAAATGAGGATATGAGCTCTTCATTTATAGAATTTCAAGATGGATGAATGTCCAAATTTGAGCAATGTGGGACTAACATTCATCCAATGATATGATGTCATTTGTCAAGCTATGAATGGATGATGGATGATTTGGGGTTTGTGCCAATAAAATGCAAATATTTGAAATTCAAATTTGTTAAAATGACATGCAAGAGGAAGGGAAAATGCAATAAATGCCACTTGGCTCAAGGCAAAGGACATGTAAGAGGTTTTAAATGCCTTGTTGGATGTACATGTTGACTTGGAATTTTTGAATTCAAATTGAGAGAATATTCCAAAAGATGCCTTGTGAGGAAAATATAGATTTAATAAATGAATTAAATCTATTTTCATGTGCAACTTGCATTATCTAGAGGATGGGACATGAGATGAGATTAAATTAATCAACGGTTAATTAATTTGAGAGGAGGTTAGATGATGTGACCCATTTGACTCAAATTTATGGATTTATTTAAATCAAATAAGAGAGGAATATGACAAGAGATTAATTAAATAAGGATTTTGATTTATTTAATTAAAAGAGATGGTATTATATTAAATCAAATAAGATTTTAATTTATTTAATTTAATGGATAGAGTTTAGAGATTTAATCAAATGAATTGATTATTTAATTAAATAGGATAAATTAGATCAGATGGATTGATTTAATTAACAAAAGAGATTACTTGATTAGATAAAATGATTTATTTAATCAAGAGATGAATATTGATGAATTTAATCAGATAAGGGAATTTGATTAAATGCTTAGACTGAGGGATGATTTAGGAAGAAACGATGTTAGTAAGTCAGGATCAGATGCACAATATCAATTAGTATATTTTACGTGTCTACACTACTATCTTATCAACTCCAAAATGTCCTGACATTCCTCCACTATGTTTCTCCTTTACTAGGTTATCCCTCATTGAACTCTGAGGTATACATAACTGATTACTTTTGAACAACATATCCTCCTAAATGAAATAATCCAACCACTGACTTCTATCCTCCGAAACTGGTTCTTTACATGCTCTCCAAGGTTTTGCAAAATCCAGGTCTTCTTCATACAAGTTCTTCAATTCATCAAAGCCTAATACCTCCACTCTCATCTCTGTCGGTAAATTCCTTCTCCTACTCAAAGCATTAGTGACTCTATTTGACTTTCCACTCTTATGCTTCAAAATAAAAGTATAGCTCTGCAAGAACTCTACCCATCTCATGTGTCTCTCATTCAACTTACCCTAACTATTCAGATATTGCAATGCTTGATGATCCGTATACAACAAAAACTCCTTAGGCAACAAATAATGTCTCGACTTATTCAAGGTTTGAACTATGGCATAAAATTCTTGATCATACACTGAATATCTCTCCTATCATCATTCACCTTCTCACTGAAATAAGCTATAGGTCTTCCCTTTTGACTTAGTACTACTTCAATTGCATTTCCACTTGCATCACAGTCTACTTGAAATACCTTATTGAGATTTGGTAAAGCCAACATAGGCTACTCAGTCACCTTGTTCTTCAACAACTCAAAACTTTGATCTACTCTAGATGTCCATCTAAAATCCTTCATATCTCCTCTCATTGTTTTTGTCATAGGACTACAAATAGAACTAAATTTTTTAATGAACTTCCTATAGAAACTAGCCAATCCATGAAATGACTTACCTCTCCAATGCTATCTAATGTAGGCCACTCAACAATAACTCTTACCTTCTCATGATCCATCTTCAATCCATCCATAGATATCACAAATCCCAGATATACCATCTCCTCCTTCATGAAACTACACTTCTTAATGTTTATCAACAACTACTCTTCTTTCAACCTCTACAAAACGTGTCTGATATGCAACAAATGTTCTCTCTCTTACTGAAAATCAAGATGTCATCCAAGTAAATAATTACAAACTTACCCAATAATTTCTTCAATACCTCGTTCATCAACCTCATGAAAGTAATCAGTGCATTTTTCAATCCAAAAGGCATCACCAACCACTCATACAATCCTTCATTTGTCTTGAATGTTGTTTTCCACTCATCCCCTTCTCTAATTTTGATCTGATGATATCCACTCTTCAAATCTATATTTGTAAAGTATCTAGCTCCACTCAAACAATCCATAATGTCATCCATTCGGGGCAAGGGAAATCTATACTTCACCATGATCTTGTTTATGGCTCTAGAATCTGTACACATTCTCCATTCTTCATCCTTCTTAGGTTCTAGAACAACAGGTACTGCACATGGACTTAAGCTTTCTCTAATCAAACCCTTCCTCAACAACTCTTGCACTTGTCTATTTAACTCCTCATTCTATGTAGGTGTCTTCCAGTGTACTGCTTTATTAGGAAAACTAGCTCTAGTAATCAAATCCATACAATGACTAATACTCCCCACAGGTGGCAATCCATCAGGTACATTATCTGAAATGATCTCCTCATATTCTATCAATATCTCCTTTATCTCTTCTAGGTGTTCTTCCACATGCTTCAAGTCTTCAACCTTCTTAGGCATCAAGGCATAACACACATTCTCATGTCTCAATCCATCAAGGAATCTTCTTCCATCAACTAGACAAACCCTAGCATTAGTAGAAACTTCAACTTTAGGAACATCTTCCAATGGCAACAAAATTTGCTTCATCCCATTAGCAACAATGGTGTATATGTTCTTATTTCCATCATGAATAGCCTATCTATCATACTGCCAAGATATTCCCAACAAAATATGGCATATGTCCATAGGCATAATATCACATAAAAATTCATCATGGTAATTTCCTATCTTTAATTTCACCAAAAAATGTTCACTTACCAGTATCTTATGCTCATCCTAAATCCAAGCAATCTAATAGGGCTTTAGGTGTTTCAACCTGTCCAACTCCAGTTTAGTCAACATCTCTTTAGAAACCAAGTTCTTAGAACTTCCACTTTCAACAATCACTTTGCATCATTTACCATTCACCTTGCATCTAGTTTGAAACAAATTTTCTCTCTCTGTGATGGCTCCTTTTCCAACTCATTTTGACATAATACTCTCCTATAGACCAACACTTCTCCATTTTCCAGGTTTATTAGATGATCTAGCATGATCCTCCTCAAAAAAGGTTCTTCTCCTATTGTTCTCTATCTTTATGCTTGTCTATCCCTGATTACATTCAAATGCTCCAAGTCCTTCTCCACCACATTTATAATAGGTTCCTTTGAATATCCTTTTCTCTTTTCCTCTATCATCTCTTCTATAACCTTCATTTCGGTAACCACCATAACCTCCTCTTCTATAAGAGTTTCCATCACCTCTCTTGTATGAATTGTCATTCTTACCAATCTCCTTATCCTTATTCTGATCTGGAAAAGATCATCTTCCTCTGTCTCTACTCATGTCTCTTATTCAACTTCTCCTCTACTTTTAGGGCACAATGATACACCTCTTCCACACTCTACAACTTGATCAAACTGATTTCATCCTATATGGATGACCTCAAACCATTCACATATCTGGCTACTTACTCAACCTCATCCTCTGAATGTCTAGATCTGATATTCAACTTATAGAATTCCTCAATATACTCTATCACACTAGATTCTTTCTACTTCAGATTCTGCAACTTCTTAAACAAGCTAATCTAATAGTCAGAAGACATAAACTTTGTCTTCAACTTATTCACCATCTGATCTCATGACTTTATATTTTCTTTTCCTTTTCTCTACCTATCTGTCTGCAAATGTTCCCACCAAAGGGATGCATGTCCTCTCAGCTTTCTACAAGAAAACTTCACCTTCTTATCTTCAGAGGTACCTTCAAATTCAAAATACTTTTCCATCTTTGTTATCCAATGTAACAATACATCCAAATCTGACTTACCATTATAGTCTTATGGATTGAAATGTGGTCTTGTATTCACTTTAGTTAGTGCTCTTATAAACCTCTCTTCTCCCTGATCAAGACTAGGTTGATCTTCTCTTCCTCTTTCTTTTTGTACTTCTACCTCTTCATCACTCACATCATCAACTGGTTCACCTCTTCTCTGGGTCATTTCAAATGCATCTAATCTGACATAAATTCCTCTTAACATCTCCATCATAGCTAGGTCTACATTTCCACGCGCTCCATTTCTACCATTTCTCCTTCTCGCCATCTTTACACAAGCCCTTTGCAACTGTAGGTCGGTTCCTCAATCCGCCACCCCACAAAAAATCTTCAATAGGACTTTGCAAACTCTAACGATCTTGCAAGGAACGAATCTCACTCTGATACCATTCTGGCATAGCCACAATAGGAGGGTCCTCAAAGAGAACAATCTAGACTATGCAACAAGAGTAACACAATGAAAGCAACATAGAATATGGAGGAAAATACAGGTGCAAATATTCTCATTAACAATTACCTTAGTTACATTTGGCCGAACACATCCGAGCTTACAGAGTCGGCTCATAGGCCTGATAAAATATGCAACCTTCTAACTTACTCCTATGCAAGCGAAAATATTACATATCAAAACCCTATTATTCTTCTTGATCAAATTCTATCATTCTAAGGGTCTATTACAAGATTTATATCATATCTGCAATTCTGGAAACATCTGTGTTAGCCAAAGATCATTACATTAACCAAGAAAATAAAATTTAACATGTGCATGAATAGGTTGGCCTCAAATTTGAATTACTTTCCAATAGGTGCATGGGTATGTGCAGGATCATGATGGGCCAAAAATTGGCAATATGATGGGTATGTGTAGGGTATGTGGCTTACAAAAAAAAATTACCCAAAATTGATGAAACAAAAAAGGGTTTTTAAAGGATATTCTCAGCTTTCCACCAATATATATTATGTTTTACTTTGAATTTAACAAATAATTATTATTCATTTTCTATTTGAATTACGACTAAAGTCCTGATTGATAGGTTGATTGAAAAAAATCTATAGCTCTTTCAAATGATATCACATTTTCTGAATCCAAAACATGTGTCACATTCTATCCTTTGCATACTATAGGATTAAAAAAAATTGAATTTCATGATGTTTTGACCAAGTTAAGGTGGTTAGACATATAAGTTCTTATATTTT
>VDFB02340820.1:0-21889 GCA_007258455.2 Sequoia sempervirens
AATTGATGAAGCGCCTCTTCATCGATTATTGTCTTGCAATTTAAATAGCCGTTAGGCTATCATTTAAATTGTCTCCATCGCATGATCTGGGTTGGAAGTAGAAGCCTGACGCTGCTCCTCTTAACATCAACACTCCCTCTCAGCTAGGGAGGATACTTCTAGCTGCATAAGACATATCACCTCATCGTGATCTCAACCACAATGGCTACTCCCATATGTGGAAAAGAAATATATCACCTCATCATGATATCAACCATCATGGCTACTCCCATGTATGATAAATGTGCACAAGTGCCCATCACGAAATCACTCAACGTGATGTTGTCACCTCATCGTGATGTTCACCATGGCTACTCCCAGAGGGTGAAAAACACAAGTACAAGAAAATCATCACAGAGTCTCTCATGTGATGTATGTCATGGAGTCACATGACATCCACCATGGCTACTCCTAAAGGGTGGAAACAAGGGCTTTCACCTCAAATCTCTCTCACAGAGAGAAATGCATTAACAAGGGCTTGCACCTCAAATCCCTCTCACAGAGAGAAATGCATTAAAGAAGATCACTGATGCTGAGACTCTCTCTCAGCTAGGGCTTCATTCTCCACCATACCAAGCTTGTCTCGAAAGTACACAAACTTTATTCTGGAGAGAGGCTTGGCGAGAATGTCTGCCGTCTACTCATCAGTGTTGATATACTTCAACTGGATTGCTTTCCTCAATACCATATCTTTGATATAGTGGTATTTGATCTCAACATGTTTAGTTCTGTCATGAAACACTGGATTGACAGAAAGCTTCACACAGCTTTGATTATCACAATGAATAACAGTCGGCTCCATCGATTGTCCAAACAATCCCGCAAGGAGCTTCTGAAGCCACATTGCTTCTCGAGTTGCCACACAAGTTGCAATATACTCGGCCTCTGCTATGCTTAGTGCCATTGAAGACTGCTTCCTGCTACACCAGGATATCATCGCAGACCCCAAACTGAAGCAACATCCAGAGGTGCTCTTCCGATCAATAACACACCCTGCCCAATCAGAATCAATATATCCATGCAGCTTCAAGTCCACACCAGAGGAATTGCTCAAGCCATGCCCAACTGTGCCACGCCCAACTGTGCCACGCAAGTATCTTAGGATATGCCTTGCTGCAACTAGATGTATTTGCCTTGGTTCACACATGAACTAGCTAAGTCCACTCATTGCATAGAAAATATTTGGTCTAGTATTGACTAGATACATCAATGATCCAATCAATTGCCTGTACATCGTGGGATCCACCAGATTTGAACTAGCTGCAACCTTTTTTAGCTTCTGCAAGTTGGTCTCCATAGGTGTAGACATGGATTTGCAATCCATCATACCAAATCTCTTCAGAATGTCAATAGTATAATTCCCTTGACTCAGAATAATCTCATCTGGCTTTTGCCATACTTTGAAACCAAGGAAGTAGTGCATAAGACCAAGATCCTTCATTTCAAATTCAGAAGCTAACTCCTCCTTGCATTTGATAATGAGGTGATCTTCTCCAGTAAGAATTAAATCATCAACATAGAGAACCAAGATTAATGCTTTGCCATCAATTACCTTGAAGTATAGGTTTGAATCAGCATCATTCTTGGAGAAACTCAAGCTTAATAGGTAATGATCAATTCTTTCGTACCAAGGACGATGAGCCTGCTTAAGGCCATACAAAGCCTTCTTCAGCCTGCAAACATGAGACTCCTTCCCATGAACCTCAAAGCCATCAGGTTGCTCAATATATACCTCTTCCTCGATTACACCATTCAAAAATGCTGTCTTCACGTCCATCTGGTGTATCTTCCATCCTTTAGATGTTGCAATAGCAATGATGGTCTTGACAGATGTATAACGAGCAACTGGAGCAAAGGTTTCCTCATAGTCAACTCCCTCTTTCTGAGAGAATCCTCTAGCCACAAACCTAGCCTTGTACTTATCAATGCTCCCATTAACCGCATGCTTGATCTTGAAGAGCCACTTAGAAGAAACAACATATTTTCCTTCAGGTCTAGGTACGATGTCCCAAACATCATTCTTGAGAATGGATTGATACTCTTCAACCATAGCATCTCTCCAAACTTGCTGACTAGTAGCTTCCTCAACACTGGAAGGCTTTGACTCAATGATTTGACTCATCAATGCAACATAACTAGAGATCTTATGAGGTCTCTTGCTTTCTCTAAATGTTCCTCTTGGAGTTGCAAACTTCTCTGCCTCCTGCATAGTTTGCCTAGCCCAAAGGGGTCTCTTACGACCAATCACAATGTCTGTAGGCCCATCAGTAGGTTCCAAAGGCTCAATTGGATCTTCATCTTCTTTAGGATCAGTAGCCTCCCCTGGAATCTCAGGAGTATGGTCAACTTCCATATCCCGCGGAGACTCTTGGTCTTCATTGTCTATCTCCATATGAATGCCCTTAGATCTTTTGAATGCAACATCTTCTTCAAATGTAACATCCCTGCTGATCTCAATAAACTTCTGACTTGGAATGTAGATTCTGTAGGCTTTTGAGGTCTCACTATAGCCCACAAATATTCCCTTCTTGCCAGACAGTTCCAGCTTTGTCCTTTTGTCTTTAGGTACATTAACATATATAGGACATCCAAAGATCCTCAAATGACTTACTTCCGGCTTCACTCCTATGAATGCTTCCTCGAGAGTCATGTTCTCCAAAATGCGGTGAGGGCCTCTATTCTGAACATAAACAACTATCCTAGATGCTTCAACCCAAAGGAAGGTTTGCAGATCTTGGTCATGAATCATAGCTTTGGCTGCTTCCACAATAGATCTGTTCTTCCTTTCTGCAACACTGTTCTGTTGAGGATTGTAAGGGACACATAACTCCCTCTTAATCCTTGCTTCAATGCAAAAGTTACAGAAGCTTCCAGAGATGTACTCTCCTCCGTTGTCGGATCTCAGAACTTTGATCCTCTTCCTGGTTCTCTACCTGAGCTTTAAAGTCTTTGAACCTCTCAAGTACTTCCTCAGATTCTTTAGATTTCAAGAAATAAATCCAAGTCTTTCTAGAGTAGTCATCAATAAAAATAATGTAATACAAGAAACCACTCAAAGAAGCAACAGACATTGGACCACATAAATCAGAATGAATAAGATCTAGAATACATTTAGATCTACTTTCACTACTATGAAATGGACCTTTAGTATTCTTACCCAATGCGCAACCTCTGCAAGTGCCTTCATGCTCCTGGTTGAGTTTCGGAAGGCCCGTGACCATCTTCTCCATGGTAGGTAATGCTCAAAAGTGAAGGAGCCAATCTTCTATGCCAAAGTTCACATGAACTCGATGAATCATGCAACAAGGCCTGAAGTGGACGGGTGCAAAATCTATGGAGGCTCTCATGTCGAACTCCAATCACCCGAGCAGACTTGATACTCGAGTTCTTTGGCCATGCAAAAACTTTACCTTATGAAAATGCAACTTGGTACCCCTTGTACTCCAATGCTGAGATAGAGACAAGGTTCCGCTTAATACCAGGAACAAATAAAACATCGCTCAACTGCAAGGAAATGTCGGAATCCAAGTGAAGAGAGGAGGTCCCAACTCCTTTCACAGAATAACTAGCATTATCTCCAATAATGACTTGAACACTAAAATCTCTCTCCACCAAATTAGTTAGATGCTCTCTAAATCCGGTGATGTGACGAGAGGCACCACTATCAATCAACCAAGTATTGTTGTTGGCAGGCACATTGCTTGAAAGAGTAGAATAGAATAGAAAACCACTTGAATCCTTCTACGGAGAAATCTCACCCACATCTGCAATTGCAGCCTGTTGCTTAGGCCTGGTTGGACAATCCTTTGCATAGTGACCAAACTTGTCACATCTAAAACATTGAACATGAGAGAGGTCCTTCTTCTTCTTGGATGCAGGGGCATCATCTGATCCTTTATCTCTATTCCTCTTGAAATACCCTTTCTTTCCTTCTTTCCCTTTCTTCTTCGAGGAATGAGTGGCAAGAACATGAATGTCTTCATTTGTAGAGCTTTGACCAATGCCTCTCGCAGCCAACCTTGATTCTTCTTGAATACAATCTGCTCTCAATCGATCAAACTTAGGAAGTTTTGATCTCGCACTGATTCCTTGAATGAATGACTCCCAAGATGGAGAAAGACCATTAAGAGCCAACATAGTCAAATCCTTGTCATCAACAATATGCCCAATGGTAGAGAGCTGATCTCTCAACTCGGTGATCTTCATGAAGAATGTGATGATGGAATCTCCTTTTGCCATCTTTATGTTATGAAGCTGTTGCTTTAATGCAAGAGCTCAACTTGTGTTGTTGATCTCATACATCTCCTCCAAAGCCTTGAACATCTCTCTTGCTGTCTTCAACTTGGAGATGATTGGCACAATGTGATCTTTTACGGAGTCAACCAACATCTTTTTTGCCTTAGTGCCATTTTTCTTCCATTGAGGCTTCTCATTCTCATCAGTTGGTTTGGGAACTTCGCCCTCCTCAAACTCAGCTAACTCATTTTCTTCCAAAGCGAGCATGACTCTAAACCTCCAAGATGTGAAGTTTGATGCGCCCTCAAGTCTATCTTCGATCTTGAGCCCGTTTACCATCTTGACAAAAGATAGATGCAATCAAGGATGAGAATAAGAATGGAGAATAACGTTGCTTGGCTAAATCTGATCATGATCTTTCTTATACCCGCTCTGATACCATGTTAGTTTTATGATCAGATAATAAAAGCAGATTTTAATTCAAAAATCAGACACACAAACACAGAAAATACCCCAGGAAAACCCTCCACTTGAGGGAGGAAAACCCAGCAACAATAAATCACTTATATATTGAATATCCACAAATGTCTCCTTTACAAAGAGGCCGATATGTAGGCCAAGAAGAAGCACCACAATCTGATGCTAACACAGTAATAATAGAAACTCAGCCTTCTACAAATATATCAATCTGCACTTGATAATCTTCTTACTACATCAACTTGTACTTATGAATATTGAACTATGATGAATCTATAATATGAATGATACAAGAGGAAGCAACGATTATATATACAAGTAAGAAGAGGAAGACGCATCTCTTCAATCTCCATGTCGGCCTCCACCAAAAGTCGTGACTCCAAGATACATGAAGTTGGCCTCAAAGAATCGCAACACTTCAAAAATTTGTGTCTTCTAAATGTCGGCCTCATTAGTAATGATTAAATATTAGTTAATGTAAATTGATGAAGCGCCTCTTCATCGATTATTGTCTTGCAATTTAAATAGCCGTTAGGCTATCATTTAAATTGTCTCCATTGCATGATCTGGGCTGGAAGTAGAAGCGATGCTGCTCCTCTTAACATCAACAGTTTTTATCAATATCAAAATGTTAAGATATAAAATTTGGAAAGGAATACTCATTAATTTGTTGAAATAAGATTTTGAGAGTGAACTCCAGGCTTCATAATTGAATAGAAACAGACTATCTTCCAGTCTTCTAATTGAACTGTTCTTACCATATATATTCAGTCCAATGCTAGCAATATTAACGTGGAGATATTTGAATTCACAAGCTAACCAGTTGGACGTTGAAGCTAAAGGGTTAATATGAACAGTGCTGCAATTCCAAAGAATACATACCTGCCAGAAGTGCCCTTGGCATCCACTGCGGCTCCTTTCTATGATTTCCATGACTGTGATAACAACTCAAGAATGTCTTGTGGGGATAACTTAGTCTCTTGCAAAAAAAGCAACATCTGTTCTGACAAGCATTAGTTGGTGTTTTACCAAATGCCTTTTGTTAGGGGCATTCAGAACCCTAACATTCCAAGAGATGAAAATTATTGCTTTGGAGAAGGGACCTCCAAATCCTCTCCAATTCTGTCTTCCCGCCTCTTCTTTTCCGTGCTAAACTGGTAACTGAATTCAGATCCACATTCGATTCAGCCAAACCACCAAAGCTTGCCTGAAATTCCTCCACCTCTACATTTTCAAGCTGTGGACCCTCCTCCAAAGGATTGGCTGGTTCCTGAAGCTTTTCAACTGAAATCCTTCCTCACCACAATTTGACTCATCCAAAATCAGGGAGGAAAACTTCTTTGTGTCCTTCATGGGAGCGGACTCCTCATGCTTTTCACCTGACAATTCAACCAAATTCAAATATCATTATATTCACGTGAACTGGCAACTTCAACCCACTTGGACATGCAACACAAAGGGATGGCAAACAAGGAGGGAGAGGATATTTTCCTATGGAAGCCACAGATACATTGAAAGCATTCCATTTTGGCATATCTGATTCATCTAAAAAAATCATAGGTGATTTCTTAGGTATAAAAACTGCTTCCTTTCATTGGAAATCTGTTTCATCTTCCATAACTTTCCTTGCTGAGAGGAAATGGCACGATGACTGAGGTGAGAATTGTTTTTCTGATTCCTACACGAGGAGGCCAGATGCCCCACCCTGTGACAGTCATAGCAACAAAGGGGATTCCTTAAAAGCCTAGTTCTTGGAAGAAACACCCTGATTTAGATGAAAGACAAACATTTTTGGTAAGGGGTAGATCTTTATTTCACCTGATTTTTTGTCCTCGTAAAGAAAGCATCCTTCTTCTCCAGTGAGTGGGGTTTCACCTCTATTACATCACCAAGCAAACTGCAAAATAGCTTCAAGGACATCCTGCTCGTAATACTTCAGAGGCAAATCATACAGTCTGACCCAGATCTCAAGTCATAGAACACAGGAACTTTCCACACAACAAATTCAGAGACCTAGATTTAAGCTTAACCCCATAACCATTGATTTCTGGAGGATCACGCTGAAGAAACTCTTAATGACTTCATTGAGAAGAGAAATTGACAAAGAAATGTCCCTGGGGAGAAAAGTCACAAAAAAATCATGGTGCCATACCTCATTTGTCCATGCCTTATCATTTGAAAATCTTTTGCCTCTACAGAAACCTATCGCACCCTTTTGCAGCATGGATTCCCTCAACATCTGTATGCTTGCTTGTGGCACTGAAACCAGCAGTACATCTCCAGAAACTTCTACCCCCCTGTGCTCCAAAGGAAAAAATGGAGAGGAAAACATGTTTTTCCTGAACCTGTGACGCCCAACAGGAACTGCCTTTGCTCTTATCACTAGCAAGCTCTGTCTTCCAAAAGCCTGATTGCCTAAGAAATAACCCGCTTCTCAAGCTCTGACACAATCTGAATACCATCCATGATCCCCTGGAGTCCTGAAGCACCTGGAAACACAATCCTGCATAAAAAAATTTGAGATACTTTCCTTCTCAAATGCCCGCTTCTCCTCATTGTTCCATTGCCAATATTTTAATTTAATTAAAGCTTGTTGAATAATTTGATCATTTGTGATTTTTGTTAAGCTGTTAGTACAATGCATGAATGGCAATTTACCTCATTGAAAAGGATTTGATATCTGCAGCTTGAATAGGTCAAACACAGTAGTTTTTAACATATATTATCCTAGTACTTGGGTTTTTATGATTCAATTTGTTGATTTCACCAAGTAATTTTTTTAAAATGTCTTTCTGAATTTAAACCTCGTCCATATGTTGTGACCCATCTTTCTGAAAGCATCTGCATACTTTATAAATGAGATACACATATATCTACTGGTCCCTGAAAGATACCATGCCAACTAAAATTTAATACTTGAGGTTGCAGCATCATTGCCGTTGCTGTGGGAGGACTTTGTGTAATGAGCATTCATCAAAGCAAATTGTAAGTTGGCCCAAAAGGTACTTGATCTTTGTTATAAATTATTTCACTTCATTCTTTTGTTTTTATGGTCTGAATCTCAGAATTTTTTGAGCTTCACAGCCATTGCCACAGTTTGGAATACATTCTGCTGTTAGAGTATGCAACGACTGTTTCAACAATTCTACACAGTGAGTCTTTATCTCATCTTTTTAAGGACATCTTGAACTTTTTCTCATTTTTCTTCCTATCCCTTCTTTGTTATGATTTTTCTCCACTTCTATTGTATCATGCTATTAAAGATTTAAGTGGCTCAGATGTTGTATGCCTAATGTATCCAATTTGATTTTTCTCCACTTCCATTGTATCATGCTATTAAAGATTTACGTTGCTCAGAAGTTGTATGCCTAATGTATCCAATTATTATTAGATAAAGTAGGCTTGATTCAATTGCAGACTTATCACATAAGTTATTTTAATTGTGGATAGCCACAGAAGACATTTGGTTTTACAGATTGGCTCTCTTGCAATTTTCAATCACTTTATTGGAAGCTGTAGTTCCTTCATCATTCTTATGTTTGTGTGTTTATTTAATGAACTTCCTTGTTCTTTCTATTGGTATAATAGAAGAAGCAGAGATTTGATCGTACAAACTTGAATTGCATTAATTGTTTCTATACAAAGACAGAGAAGCACTTAGTGAAGCTATAGTAGAAAAGATTATAGATAGCTTTTAAAGTGAATTTCAATAGAAAGTAAAACCGCAGTGGAATGAGACTCCTATGGGAGATGGGTTACAGTTGTTGAAATACTTGTCAAAGATGGGAATGAAAGAGCAGGAGAAATTATATTAATTTCTATTTCTTATTGAAGTAATGGTGTGACTGAAGAATACAGGTGTTGGGATCATATAACAAAGACTGTCTAAATTGAAGATCAAAGATGAATAAAAGTTGATTCATATTGACATCTAACATTATTATAAAATTTTACATTTGAGTAAGCAATTATATATCAAAATCCTCATCCTTATGAATGTTGATATTCAAGACAGCATAATGGACATCATTTAGAGAAACAATAAAACAATGAATTTACGTGGAGTCAAAGAAGCGGACCATGTAATTAGAGACTAAAAGTGACCATGTCAAGCCACAATTTGGCACAAATACAAACATGCATGGAGATGAAGAACAAGTAATTTAACGTAAATGAAAGTGAGTTATGGATGGATGAACGATTAAGCATGGAAATAATTGCATGCAATTTAAGAACATCTTACAAATTTGTTACTTGTCCCATCAAGTGCTTCAGGTTGAAGTATTTGATATTATTTTATGTACAAACCATAGCAGTTATCCATGTTGGCTCAACGGATAACATATAGCCCTAGATTGTATGCATTTAACAATGGCATCCAGTTGTTATACATAACAGAGCTGCTATTCAAGGGGAGAATCATGGAAGTGATTTTTTAATTGTGGACATACCCAAATATTTTGATATCGAAGGTCAACCCTTTTATTGGAGCCTATGCTTCCATCACTCTTAGTACAGTTGTGCTTTGTCATTCTTAGTATTGATTATCATTATTTAATATTTGTATCTTTGTGTTTATTGAGGTAATGAATTTCCCAATTTAGCACACGTTATGTCTTGTTTTATGGGTCTATTATATAATTATGGTGATGTATATTTATGAGATATGTGCATTGCCCAGTACATAATAATATTGGGATTTCATACTTCCAGTTTTTACTGACTGTCTGAAAAGTAAAAAGAAATTTTGTTGTTTTTTGAGAAGAATGACACAATGTTAAAGATTGGTAAATGTAATTATCATTGATAAGGTAAATGTAATTATTCACATGCTAGAGAAGTGCCAACTCGGGTGCCACATCATTAGTGAGGGGTTTTTTATTTCATTGTAAGCTTTATTTTTGAAGTCATATAGTGAGGTTTGCTTTTGGTGGTGAGTTTTTTACCTGAAAGGAGTTTACCATGTATATGCTGTGTTATGTGCTTTTCTTTCTATTGTCTACCATTGTCTCTATCTTGTTCTAAGTTTCATCAAGGCTTTCATTGGTTTTAGATCAACAAGTGTTCATTAGTCTAAGTTGTTCCTAGTTTTGTAAGAAGCATGGTAAAACCAAACCTCAAGGTCAATCTGCTGATAGAATTCCTGTCTTCAATTAGGGATACTCAAAAGGATTTTAAGAGCTGCCATTGGTATATTGGTAAATGTTAATATAACAGTGAAGAGATTGGTAAAGACCACCATGGACAGACAATAATGAAATTCCTAGCCTCATGTTTGCCCAAATATTGGAAGGCAAATGCAACCTTTTTATTCCCATCAAACACCTTAAACATGGGCTTTGAACTTTTTTAAAAATCCAGAATTGAATCAAAGAAGTATTTTCCAAAGTAATTGACACAAGGGTTGCAAGAAATAATAACAGGAATGTTGGGATTCTATAAGGGACTGGTTATTTCTGATAGCAAACTTAGGTCAATCTTTACCTAGTTATGGTTAGTTTTCTAATTCAAGATAGATATGTTACTTTTTCACGTAGATCTAGATGAAGACTCTATAACAGAATTCTATGTATAATCTAGTTTGTTAAAAGGAAGATGCTAAGTCACAATTCAAGCTATGGATAATCACTCGCAGACTATGAAAGTGAAGAATCTACAAAGATAGGAATTTCTAGAGGTGATGATAAGAGAAAATATAACTTTCACCTCCATACCATAGCAGACCTGGAATTTGAAACTGCTCTATTACCTGGACATGTATCCACACACTTGGAATCTATACTTGTTTTTCCTGGACAAAGTTTTAAAGTATTCATTACCATCTCGAGTATTCCTGTACTCTTCGTTGATGGCTTCTTTTTCACATCAATCACTTCTCGTGTAATATCCTGATGTTGTTTTGGAATAAATTTTCTTGGGTAATATTTTTGCTCAGAAAGAGCATAACTATAATGAAAGCAGATTTTCTTTAACACCTAGTTTCATTGAGCCATGATTCCTCATCTTAGTTGTGGATTCCTCATGGCATGCAGCTCATCAAATGTAAATACAGAGACTGTTTCCAATGACATTGATGTAGCGGCCTCAAGCAACATTGATGCAGCAGCATTCAATGACATTGATAAGGCTGCAACTACATTTTCTAGATTGGACTTTAATGAGGATAATGCTAAAGACTCCAAATCTGAGAATATTTCTCAGTCTGTTGAATGCAAATGTGGTATGCCATTATGCATATGTCAAGCTCCATCTCTTCCTCAGGTGTGGTATGATTTGAGATTTGGTTTGGAATTAGTTTGTTTATTTTTCATCAGTTTTACATATCTAGTTTTTGTTAATTTATTCCGGACTTTTAGATAATGTAAATGCTTTTCTGTGGAAACCAACTTGACTTTTTGATACCAATCTGAAGATTTTTCTTAATGAATGCTTTGCAGGTGCAGCCAGTAGTGCCCCCAACATCTAATTATCAGCGTCCCAAAAAGGTTTCAAATGTCCAACAGGGTTCATCTAATGCTAGTTCAAAGACGTCTGCAAGCTCTTCTGGAAGCAGTAAACCAAGGTTGTTTGACAATGTGGAGTCGATATTTTCTGCCAGAATATAATTTTTTAGTTAATTGTTATGTGTGGTAATGTCATTGTTTCTAGTTTTTCTTTGAAAATTGTAATGATATGATAGAACGACTGTTTGCAATATATGCTCAACATTTTGGTTAGAGTGTGTTGGGTGGATCCATCTGCAACAAAAGCATAAATTCCAATTATGTATTCAGAGTCTGAAGAAAGTCATTAAGTTGACTTAGGAAACTCTATATATTCCTATCCATCATGAAGATGAAGATTTCCTCTGAATCATAGTTCATCTATAGGTAGAGTTACCATTCAAAATATAAGTAACTGATGACCTTTAGAGGAGAGAAAGTCTGGAGCATGTTTGGAAATGTTTTAAAAATATTGTATTTAGTAAGAGATTTTCTTACAATCACTATCATTTAATCATATCCACCTGCCTACATTAAGGAAGTTGCAGGCCTTCCTCATATGCAAATGCAGGCCTACATCTGTACTTTAGGCTATACTTGCAGCAACAAATGACTGAACTTCTGTTCCTGAACCATTTTGTGAGAAGAACGATTACAAGAAGGTATCCACCAAAAATGAATCTGAAAAAAATTCAAGCTGATTTATAGCAAGCAAGGATAGCAGAGTAGAATTTGCAGTACCATATAAATAACATCTGAAAATTAGTAAATAGTTAACTTTATGACACACATGGCATTTCAATGCCGAACTTATCCAAATTTAATGGTTTCATTAAGTGGAGGATATACACCAGGCAACCTGTAGAGAAGAGAATATTTATGGGCACAGACGATTGTTGTATATATGCCAAAGGAGATCTTTTTTATAATTTTGGAATGTCAGCTATGTGATACTAGAAACTTGTCTTCTAAGTAGAGTAAAAAAATTATGTTAATGTCTAGAAGTGACTGTAGTTGGTCAATGGAACATGAAGGTAAATTCAGTTACATTGGGGATATGCCAGAGTGAAAAGAACCCAAGGCTCTGAAAAGTAACTAAATACTAAAAGTGTGACCAGAGAGGTTTACCATGATGAAAACTACTAAATATGCAGTGCAATGCATTATGCACTCGTAAAATCTTAAAAAGTATTTTCAGCCGTCCAATGGGGTCAAAGGGTAGCATCCCTCGTGGGGGTTTGGGGGTAGCGCCCCAAATTAAGGCCTTTAAAACCACACAAACCTTCACAGCACACACCATTTTCACAATTTTATCACTTAATGGCAAAATTAGGTAGTTTTTTAAAAATCTTAGTGTTTTTTTTAAACAAAAATTACTTTTTTATGCCCCTTTATTTTCTAGGACATCCCCAAGTTTTGGGGATGTTCCTTGTTTTTTTCCCCAATTTGGGGACGACTTGAGGACATCCCCAAGGCATTCTTGTGACCCCAAAATGTTCCGGAAATGGGGATACCCTAAAAAATGTTGGGGACGCATCCTTGGGTTTTCTTGCTTTAAACAAATGACAGAAAATAAGTTGCCGGTCCTAGTATGGGAATGGGTATGGGTTTAGGGCATTAGGTATGAGTATGGGAATGTATGTATAACTATATATTTACAAATTATGAATATTTTTAATATTATATACATTAATATGTATATTTAAAATAAATATTAATTATTAATATATGTAATTTTAAAAAAAATTCATAATTGTAAATATATATTAAAAATATTTGTAATTTGCAAATATATATTAAAATATATAAATATTTATAATTTGCAAAGGATATAAAAAATTGGAATTTAAAAAAGAATACTTATAATTCATTTCTTTTAAATAAATAAAAAAATAAAAATAAGACTAAAACATTATAGACAACCCCTCGCTCTCCTTCCCCTTCCATTGTTGCTTTGCCAAATATTATTATATCAATAAATGCATCAAAGATTGATTGAGCAATTTTCAAACGTATTTAGGAGTTTATTAAAATGGCAATTGATTTGTTGCTTGATTAGATAAAAAGATTTTTGGATTCAACTATTTGTTTATTTGTATCGATGTTTCGAATCACACTCAGCGATTCATCATCAGGAAGAGGAAATTAATGAAACAGATTGCAGAAATGGCTTTAAGAAGAGTTGGGGGGAGAGGTGGGTTAGGACCGGAAAACGAAGAAAGGAGGAAGAGGAGGAATTAATGAAAAAAGAAAAAGAAAAAAGGAAAAAATTGACCACTAAAATATTAATAAAATTAAAGTGTATTAATTAAAAGAAAAATCAACAAGACAAAAGGAATGAATAAATTAATACAAGAACACAATGATGATGATAAATTTGAAAAACTCAAAGGAGTACAAATGCAACTAATAAGATAAAGAAAAAGAACAATAGAAGATATAGAAAATAAGATAACATGGTGAATGATAACAATAAGAAAAATAAATTATTTCTAATATATAAGTAATATCAATAGTACTAAATTGCAATAGAATGACAACTAAAAAGAGATTATGAAAAAAGATGACTAAAACACAAGAAATTAAAAGAAACTAATGAGACAGATTGAAAACTAATATATTGCAATGAGAACAAAAAATGAAAACAAACAATAAAGATTAATTAGGCAATAATATAAAATAAAGAGACAAAAGGAATGAATATTTCTTTTTGATCTTTACCTTCTTATTCCTTGTTTTCTAATCCCTTTCTTATATAGGCATAGTTAATCTATTTTTATATTATTGCCTGTTTTCATTTTTTGTTCTCATTGCAGTATATTAGTTTTCAAACTGTTTCATTAGTTTCTTTTAATTTCTTGTGTTTTAGTCATCTTTTTTCATAATCTCTTTTTAATTGTCATTCTATTGCAATTTAGTACTATTAATATTACTTATATATTAGAAATAATTTATTTTTCTTATTGTTATCATTCACCATGTTATCTTATTTTTTATATCTTCTATTGTTCTTTTTCTTTATCTTATTAGTTGCATTTATACTCCTTTGAGTTTTTCAAATTTATCATCATTATTGTGTTCTTCTTGTATTAATTTATTCATTCCTTTTGTCTTGTTGATTTTCCTTTTAATTAATACACTTTAATTTTATTAATATTTTAGCGGTCAATTTTTTCCTTTTTTCTTTTTCTTTTTTCATTAATTCCTCCTCTTCTTCCTTTCTCCATTTTCTGGTCCTACCCCACCTCTACCCTAAACTCTTCTTAAGGCCATTTCTGCAATCTATTTCATTAATTTCCTCTTCCTAATGATGAATCACTGAGTGTGATTCGAAACGTCGATACAAATAAACAAACATAGTTGAATCTAGAAATCTTTGTATCTAATTTTAATGGACTGTGGAAAGATCATTTCTACTATTGTTGTTTGATTGTTTCCATCTCATGACAAACAAATTAGGGCACACAAATGATTAGGAATCATGACAGAAAAGCAGATGGCAAACACAAAACAAACGAAATCCATAGAGAATGTTTGGGCTGAACCCTAGGGAATGCATGTAGAACCCTAGCCAAACCAAAAAATTGTGGGCCAAAGTAAAAAATCTAAGTTACCGGGTTCTCTTAAAAGAGTCCTCATGCCGCTTTGGTTGTGTTCCAGTCTGGGAGCTCGGGTTCCCTTTGGGTATGTGTTCGCATATCCAGACAGGCTTAATTAGACACATAATGCATTTACAATTCTATATACTTTTAAATTTTTTGCATATATATATATATACCCAAACATACCACCCAAGAATTTTTTTTTGCCGTTTTGGCATACCCGTACCTATACTCGATCTCATACAATAAATAATCACAATTTTAGGGAAAAAATTGTAAAACCCAATGATTCACGACCAAAATTTTCTTGCATAGTCATGACAAATTATGATTTTTTAGGGAAAAAGTAGTAACACTTGATAATTCACAATTTCTACAATTAATGGCAATTTTTTCACAATTTCTGCTTCTATGGTACTTTTATGGGTATATTATGGTGATGTATATTTTATCAATGTGGGGTTTAGTAAATGTACCCATAAGTAGCCTCAACTAACTTACCTATTCGCCTGCACACAAATGATAAATTTGTAACCCACTTATACTACATTGGAAGGGCCAACAATAGCATCTCCCAAAATCTAGAACTATGTTCTTACACTTTCAAGAAGAATCAACAACTCTAAAAAAGGGCCTTCTTTACATGTGACTGTAACCATTAATGAATAGCTGGTGTCTAATGTTCATCCACCTATCCACAATGATAGAGCACTCGTGTCACCCATGTGACTTGAATCTCCTCCATTGACAAATTAACACTAGTATACATCTTTTTCACGATAGTTCTCAAATTGGTTTTGTGAAGGCACATAAGATGAACTTGCTTTGCATGCCTTGGTCAATGCCCCCTCAAAATGAAAAGACTAATTAAACATGTATGTAACAATGTTTGAAGCTGAACCTGTAACCTTCTTTTTTCACTTGGTTTACACTACTTTCATCTCAAAAGTTGGAATTGAGTTGTAAAACTTGTGGAGGTGTTAGATGTGCTAGAGAAAGGGCCATTAGAAGATGATATGGAGATCTCCTCGTTGTAAAACCTAATCTTTCCATCCCATACCTCAAGTGTGTGTTAACCATAAGACCAACCCCTTCACTAGATATATGCAAACGATTTGCATTAACTCTATAAATGCTTCCCTTCCATCCAAGGATACAATTATTACATATTATGTGTCTTATTTGTGTCAATGGTCTCTTTTAGATATAATGGTGGTGCTTCTATAGGGGCCCCCACCCTTGATTCAAAAACTATTACATAACACTTCTGGATTACGTAGAAACCATCATTAAAGCTCAAGTCTCAAGAGTAGCAACCAAGAAGGGAAAAAAATACATAAGATTGATAAAACAACTGCAATAGCAGCCGGCCATCTGAAACCCTAGACATCTTGCATGAGCCTGTATCAACACTACTGTCACTGACCAGCTACAGAACAAGGAGACAAACATAGAAAGAATCCGAAGGCTTATTAAACCACAAACCACCATTCCCTGTCACCTGGCAAGACATGCCCTGTGTCAACCTCCACCTTGACCCAGGGCACATAATCATTCCTTAACAGACCCCCGCGATTTCCAGCCAGGGATGGAAAATTCACTCTGCAGCAAATCTCCTGTCTATGCAGATATCTGTGAATAGATGAACTACAGAGAAACGGAATTGTATAAACTTTGCCAATTGTTCTCCATTACCACGCTTATCAAAACTGCCTATGTGAAGGAAATATCTCCCAAGTCTGGATTAGAAAAACATGGAATGCTACCTACTAATGGTAAAGCAGCATAAGAAGATGGAAAATCATAAAGTCAAACTTAAGATATTTTCAGGGAAAAAACACCAGACATGAAATACAATACAGTAGATAGAAAGTTGGCATGCTCAATCCACAAAACTCAGTTAGTCTAACTGATGATATCCTCAGTATTGTTCATAGAATTTTGCAAACATGTAAGGTTAATTGTAGTGCTTCTGACAAGATGTAAGAAAATAGTCTCCTATCATTGAATCCTATCATCAAGCAATCTGAATACAAATTCATCCTCCATTTATCTTTGAATTCTCCTGATGTTTCGCCCAGATGGAAAAATACTATCAAAGTCTATCAATAAGAGGCCACCAAGATTTGCATATGCTGTGAGTACTGTTCTGCAAAGGTTATGTTGAAATGAATTTATCTCTTATAAGTGTTTCCATCAGCTGGATTATTCTGCAAAAATACATGTACAGTCATGTATATAACAGATTTTGCAGATCACTTAGTAACTTATCTCCTCTATACACTATTTGTAGATTATAGCTTAGCCTTAGGAATCAAGAGTTGGATGGCAGATTTCAAAGGCTCCATGAAGCAGCAATGCACCATGTGACTATGGGTAACTTTTCCATTTCGCTGCTGGTGTTTTGCAAAAAATAGCTTACCAATGGCTCCAATAATGAAGTTTGGGGATCCACAAAGTCATCGAAACATAAAATGTCTACTTCAAAGGAAAACATGTCTGTAAAATCGGTAAAATAGCACAAATAAAAACATTCCATGAATAAGAAAACCAAATGGTTAAAATGAGATATCTAAATGTAAAAGAGAATTTGTTTTTCAAATGTATATGTCATTCCAAAATGGTTAACAACATGGATTATCATTAGGAATGCAGTTGTTAGATGGCTTAGAACCTAGTCATCTCAAAATGAATCACCAGAAATGATTTAACTTGTAGTTTGAAAACTGCTGAACCTTTCAATCGACTCTTATAAATCCACTGGAAGACACAGCAGCAAACTAACAATCATCAACTGCTGGATATATCCACAAATGAAAATTCCTGAAGGACAAATTAGAGAATTTTGGAAGGCATCATTCAGTGCAGGTAAATTAGAATTATTCTTAACAAAGAACTTCAATAAAATATGGAAGAACATCTGGACATCTGGACGAAACATCAGCTGAGAAAAACCTAAGATATTCTTCTTCAATAGAGGCCCCAAAGACAACAGTCCCTGGCTGCCATATTGGAATTTGGAATCAGTCATCTTCTAAGCAAATATCTAGAAGCTCCTCTTTGTACATGAGCTGGCTGAAAAGCTGTCTCAGTCTCTTGGATAAGATTCCAATCAAAACCACAGCCTACACAGGAAAGTGGCTGGCTTGGCTGGGCAATGGGTGATGATGAGATTTGTTCATTAGTCCATTCCCATCTACATGTGCTTTGTTATGAAAGAAAGCTTTTGTGCAATTCTTGAAATCGTTGAATCAGCTCTTGAAAAAGTAAAAACTATAGTCGGCCGAAAGTAATTATTCTTGCTTTAGTTGGCCAAATAAGTAAATAAATAAATATTATTGTATGCAGCAAATGTTAATATTATGTGTTGTAATTGGGAGTTAAGTCCCCGAGCATGGATTAGTTGTATCGGGTAGTTTCCGACGGTTGGTGTCCTCAACCAATGTCGACAACTATATATGTCTTGATTCACTTATAGTTGGGGACAGCATAGACTTTCTGCTACTGTACTTATTGCTATTGAATGAATGAGAATACTATTTGTTCTGTGCATATGCATTCTTGAGTACTTGACATGTGTATTTCCGAAAGTTTCTGTTCTCATTTACTTTGTTTGTTAGTCAAGTTAGTTCTGTGAGCAAACATTTGGTGCCATTGTCGATACAAACTCTCGTACACAATACATAGACGAAATAATGGCATCATAATGGGTCAGCCAATCGAAGAGCTGGTACAAGCCAACGAAGAAAGAGAAGACGTGTTGACGAAAGATCTCGTAAATCTGTGGGATATCCTAGTAAAGGAGCACGTACGGAGAGAAGCTCTCAGGTGAGAGGGTCCCTTAGGCAATCATCTAGGACAATTTGAGCGTTAACCCAGAGGTCGACCACCTTCTCAACAGATTATCGAGATTGCTTGCACGTCATTACATCATACTCTAGGATCTTCAGGCTAACAAAGACCAAGAGCAAAGACAACAACTACTGAGATAAATTGCCGAAGAAACAAACCAAGACCTTGCCAAAGAAATAAACCAAAACCTTGCTGATTAGCCAAGACAACTGTCTGTAGAGAAAGTACTAGATGATGAAGAACAAATAGACCTTGAAAATAAATTAACAAAAGAAATCGAAAATAGCATACGCCACATCCGAGAATTTTCCATATCAGAAGAATGGAGAATTGAAGGATCTGAACTAAAGACCCTTGGATGGAGGGAGTGCAAGAACGACCCCCAGGATACTGGAGTGCAGAGGGCGTCGAAGGTGGACGAGTGGAGGACTCATATGTGGCTGTTTAGTGAAGCAGCATAACGTATTGAGTGAAACAGTCCAAATAGGTCCAAAGCATAGGGAGAACATCGGGGAAGGAAAATGGTGACTTCGCTAGCTAGTTTGAGCGTGGAGACACTGTGAAACATGTGAAACCATATGGATAGCAAATGGGTAGGAAGACAAAGACTACTGGTTGAGAGCATTTCCAACGACTCTCAAGTGCATAGCGATAGAATGGTACATAGAACTAGAAGTAGCACATAAAGCCGCATGGGAGGCACTAAAAAGAGCATTCCAAGAAGAATTTGGGAACCTAAGAGACGATAATGAGATCGTAGCCAAAATATACAACATGAAATAGGGAAAACATGAAAATGTATAGGGAAAACATGAAAATGTATGAGCTTACAATTGTAGGCTCAAGGAATTATTGGTAAAATTGGAGAGCCAGCTGATGAATTGATTAATGAAGCAGTGGTTCATTGAAGGGCTAATCCCCTCGCTAAGGAAGAAAATGAAGGTAGTACCTCCATTGTATGCCGATGCTTACAATCGGGCAATGGACATTGAGATCGAAAATAAAACATCCTCTTGAGGAAAGAAAAAAAAAAAAAGATGACGATGAAAGTATGACGGAGAGTAGCGGTGAAGAATAAAAAATAGTCCAAGCCTTAAGGCAAGACATGATGAGAATGATGAAAGAATTGAAGGCCAAAAGGAAAATTCAAAAGAATCCAAAGAATTGTGGTGTATCGAATGTAAGACAGTAGGTCATACCAAGGAAAATTATCCAAAGAAACTATTTTGTGACATCTACCAAGTTATGGGACACTTTATTAAGGAGTGCCCATACAATCTGAAGACAAGAAGAACACAAGTGCTCTTCACACAAGAGGAACGGTCAACCCCTCCGACCACACCACCGAAACCCCAAAACAATACCAATGCATCCCTTGGAGGATACTGTAATTGAAGAGGCAACAATAATCGGTTCAACAATAGTGGACCGAGAAGTAGAATATAGTATGATGCCAAAGGTAGACCTATGATACAGTGCAACAAATGGGGTCACTTTGCTAGGGAATGCTAGAATAATCAAAGTATGAGAGGAAGATTATGCACTGGTTTGGATTGGGTGATCATGAAGATACCGACTGCCCGAAACAAAAAGGCATAAATATGCTGGAAGTGGACAATGAGGAGGTTTTGGAAATTATCAGAGCATAGAGGAAGGCCATTTACCTAGACCCTCGTACGAAGAAAAAGAGACTTTGAGAGGCCAGGGAAAACGTAGAATAGGCGATGGCCAAAGAAAGAACCTCCAACGGAGCAACTAGTATGTCATTGTAGTCAGAGTTTGAGAAGAGCATAGTACGACAGGCGCTACACACAATTGTACCTATCAAGGTAATTGACCTTCTACAGACAATGCCACAATTGAGAGTAGCAATTACCAACGTAGTCGGAGATGATCAATCTTGAGAAAGAGGTCTAAGTGAGAGCAGGACATAGCCGGTAGGCAAACAAGCCATGGACTCAATGCTATTCACAGTGAACACCAGGAGGAAGCCTTCCATTGTGTAGATTGAAATCATGGGGAAGACACTCACAAACACCATCGTCGATGGAGGCTCGGGAGTAAATGTACTACCAGAGGAAACTTGGAAGTGTTTGGGGAAACCAACTCTTTGGCCACCAACCTTTCACTTGGTAGGCGCCGACTAGCATGGTTTCAAACCTCTTGGTACATTGATGGCACAAAAAGTGACGATTGACACACAACAATTCCTTTTGAACTTTGTCGTCATCCCATTATAGAAGAGAGCGTGCGATGCATTACTCGGGAGAGGGTGGCTGATCGCCGCCAAAGCAAATCACAATTGGAAACGAAACCCACTCTCCATCGAGAGCGGCGAGAGGAAGTTCGTCATTGGCCTAAAGAATCAGGTGGTGAGTGAAGAATTGGCATCTTTCGAGTTAGAATCCAACGAAGTAGACTCAGAGGCAAATGGAGGAAGAATGTTTATGGAACCTAATGACAAATGAGTACATGAACTCGAGAGTTGCTCTTAAGATGAGACTAGTTCTTTGTTGAGAGTGCAACATGCTATAGATCATGAAGATCAAGGAAGAAGAAGACAAGGCCTCGACTAGTTAGACATTTTTTGTCAAGTATGGAGAATACGAGGGAGTAGCAAAATTGGATGACATGCCAACCCACAAGTTCGAACGAGACAAAATAGTCAAGTATGTGGAGCCAAGGGTGAAAAAGGTGAACCTAGGAGATGAAGACAAACCAAAGACAATCTTGGTTGGGGATGATTGGGACCCAGTACTAAAAGCATTGGAGGTGAGTAAAAAGAGGTGACGAAAGAAAAACTTGAAAAGAAAAAGTAATGATGAGGAAAATAAAAAATGCAAAAAGCAAAAAATTAAGTTGGAGTTGAAAATTGAAAAAAGCAAAAAAATTAAAAGCAAGGAAGAAAAAATAAAAAGTGAAAAATAAAAGAAAAAGGAGAGAAAAAATAAAATAAAAATATTAAATTAAAAAAGTGGAAATTTGGAGAAAGATAAAAGAGGCTGTACGACCAATAAGGAATCATAAGGTATGATTGAGGGTTAATTATGAAGTGACGAGGCAAGGAAAAGATTTCACGCAAGGAGCACTCAGTGAACAGTTAGAGAAATCCATACATCGTATAGTGGAAACTATTGCAGAAGTTGGTACATGCACAAGCTGAAATTGAGAGAAAGGAGGCAAAGGTTGTATGGTAGGCTT
>VDFB02340821.1:0-46243 GCA_007258455.2 Sequoia sempervirens
TCACTTCTCAAATTACTCCTCGGGTGTCTGATGCAGGAGCATCCAGTGGTGTAAGGGCAATCTTGCATCACCCAAAAATAGTTAAATTTCAAGTTTCTCAGTTTTTAAATGTTTTTACATTTTTGGATACCCTTTTCATCATAATAAAATTCCCAATTTACGGTTTGTATTTTTGGGTCTTGGGTTGAAAGATATTGCAGTTTTAGTTTCCTAGATTTGCACCTGAAAATCTTCTGAGTTAGATTTGAGGCACTTAGAGCTCCTGGATCGGCCCCAAAACTTGCCAAAATCGGCATAGCAGATTTCAAGTGTGCTATTGACTTCGAGATCTTTCCAATGGTTCAAACGGTTCACGAATCGGAGTCCCGGATCAAAAGTTATGGTCCCGGGAAGTTGGTGCACATTCTAAAAGATACAATTGCAAATGCTCTTTTGAAATTTGAACTTCATGTTGTAAATTTTCGGCGCCAAACCGCCTAAACTCAAATTTGAATGTTGTTTGGGCTCCAGACTAATGAGGAGCTCTATTTATGGGCGGGTTTCTAATTTTTGGGTAACTTTTGGGGGACAAACTTGCATATTGCGAAAGGGTTATTTTGTAGCTTTCTGTAACTTGCATATGTTGTAGAATTTGGGGATTTGAGATCCTCTACATGTAAGAAGCTCCATTTTCTGAATAATAAAATTAGTCTCTTATTTGTGGGTTATTTTCTAAGTCTCGGGCTGCGCCCTCATCACTTTGCATATTGGTTTGATGCTTCAAACGATGCATTTCTTATATTGAAAAGTGCATTACCTTATTGAACTTCTCTTTGTTTCGAGAATAGTTTAATATTCTCTACTTAATAGGGCCAACCACGTGATGGTGGAAGTTGATTTGGCCCCTCCCCCCTTCACATCACTCTCAATTCCCCATACCCAATCATATAACATTAATCATTCATTCATCCATTAATAACATATAGCATTCATTCATTAACATATAACATTCATTAATTAACATATTTACATTCATTCATCAACATATAATATTCATTCTTTCAGTTTTTACATATTATCAAAAATATGGTTGTCATGATATGATTACAATCACCTTTTTTTTTCTTTTTTAAATCTACATAAATTTGAAGTGGAGTATCATTTTCTAAATCAATAGTTGTCTGTGCTTTAGTTGTTCTACCCTCTACTTGTGATCTTAATGTACGCCTAGTTGTCTTCTCATTACGTGGACATTGTTGTAAGGGGGGTCTGCTGCAATAAGAAAGAAATGTTAAATTGATATGTTTTATTATTATTCTTACAAGTATTTTATTAATTAAAATAACATTAGAGTGGTTCTCTTTACCTAATGGATCCACATCATGTTCTTAAAGTTTTGTTATAGACTCATGCTCAACATGTTGGACACCCTCTAAATCCTAATCTGCAGTTGAAACACGAAAGGTTACATTAATTAATACACCAATTGAAATTAAATATGTTTAAGACAACATGAGAGTGGTCCTCTTTACCTGATGGGGCCACATCATGTTCCTTATCTTCTCTCGCTTGATCATGTTCAACATGTTGATCATGCTCTACATGCTCTAAAGTTGAAACACAAAAGGTTACATTAATTAATACACCAATTGCAATTAAATATGTTTAAAATAACTTTAAAGTGGTCCTCTTTACCTGATGGGGCCACATCATGTTCCTGATCTTCTCTAGCACGATCATGCTCAACATGTTCATCACCTCTGTCTCTAAAATTACCGGGATGCACGTGACCTTCATCATGCGTTGTGCTCCACGCCCTCCAGGTTGCATTCCAATGTCATGTGTAGTATTATCATTGCTTGAATGTTTAAAAAAAAATATAGGCATGTAATTACTTTATGGTGGAAATTAATATTGAATAGATTGCACAAGTATTCAATTTTAAATAAACTTTATTGAGTTTATTTACCTACATGTCAGATGTAGTGGAAGGTTGTGTTTGCCCAGTCAAGACTCTTAGGTGTTCAACCACGACTCCATAGCCTTGCTGGAAGACAATATTCAGATCATCTTCTGTGGGAACTCTGTTGAATTCAAAGCCCTATATTTTTGCATAAGATCATGAATTTTGCTTCTATGGTGTGATAAAACCAAAATTGTTTTCAATTTATTGTTTGGATACTATATTTCATTTATTGATACTTACAATTTGTGCGGCTAATTTCATATCACCACTAGAGCCAAGTTTGTCTTGCCTATGTTTTTCTAGTCTTGCCTTTATTGCCTTCGATGTGTCTGGCAGCCTATGAAAAGTTTGAAATACATTAGATTATGTAAAAAGAAAGAGTAATTAGTATATAATTACATTGTTGATAGTATCACATGCCTTCCTTGGCTTGGTGGTGTCTTTCCTTTTTTCTTTTCAGCCTTCTCCTTTCCATCCGACACCAGGTCCTTCCACTCCCTCTTTGGAATCATGGGGGGACGTTCATATTTTTTGTTCTTCTCTAAATGTGACCTATATTTGTCCCTTGCATACTTTAGATAGGTACTAGCTTTCTTAAGGACCTTGGTTCGGTTGAATGTTTTATCACTGAACAACACAAGTAAACGGTTAATGAGCTCATCTTTTAAATATTGATTTTGGGAATTCCACCGTGTAAGTATGGTCGGCCCAAAGAGGTCCAATGTAATATCACTTAGATGTTTATAAAAAACATCATTTCTTGCAAAATGATCATGGGATCAATAGTCTAAAAAGAGCGATCAATAAGTAAATTTCAATTGGATTATATATAATAATAATTAAAACATTTTAAAGTACCTGGGACCTTCTCTATCTTTATGGGAATAAAATCCTCAGTCACCACAAGTGTGACTAGCAATGTTCTCATACTAGTAGTATAGGAAGATCTAGGAAATGCTGCTAAAACATCACCAGTACTAGTGGCCTCTACATCCCTAGGTACATGTCCTGATGCATGTTCTAGAATGTGTTCACTGCCAAAGGGTGCATTAACGGATGCCTACATGGTATGTGTTGCCAAAATTTCAGACGATAATATAGGCATGGATGATGGGGTCAGATGATGTGATGTATGCATAGGAAGATCAGGATGGACACTTGTACCAACCCCTACTCCTCAGGCAACACTTGCAGTACCCTGATCATGGCCAGGAGCATCATGAAGAGGAAAATAACCCTGTAAAAACAACACATATTTTAGTTCATGACATAATAGAGTACAAAATATAAAACCATGAATGAACTTATGTTATAATTAAAGACCTCATTACAGCTTACTTGCAAGTTTTGTAATCTTTTAGACAATATTTTAACCCTCTCTCTTATCTCATTTGTTTGAGGCACTGTGAATATCAACTTAACCATTTCTTCATTGCATTTTTTTGGATCTTCTTTATCGTATCGAGAGGGTTTGTTGAATAAGTGATGTCATCATCACAAAATATTGACTGCACCTCACTATGGATTCTCTCCTCTACTGCTGGTGCCTTTCCTCGATCAGTCGACTGCAATAAGAATATTAAAAACATTATCAAAATTAACCCAATAAACTTATGAAAAAAATATAATAATTAAACATTTTTCTCGTATCTAATTTGTACAATTACAATGAGGTAAACCTATTGGGTAGAAGCTCTTGAAGATACATTGTGATCTGTGCTTTGGGCCAGAGCCTTCTTCATACGATCAATGTCCCACTGTGACAAAAATTAAATATAAAAAAACATTACCGAAATGAAACCAATAGACTTACGAAAAAAAATACAAGAATAAAATGGTATATTGGAGTCATTAATTGGAAGTTGGGTAAAATGGTACATAGTACATATCACCCCCATAGTAACTATGTTTGTAACTAAGCGATTCAAATTGTAATTGATTAGCAATTCTTCCTTTGCAGTTATTGATTTTATCGCACAAACGAATACACGGTTTCTCTCACGTGCCTCAAATATGCAATTGGGTTGCTTATTTGTTGACCCAGGTCATGTACTATTTATAAACCCTACAATATTCCTTGATGCTTTTGGCCTTCCGTCAATGTACATAGCCACTCCTTTATTTTGATCCTTATCTTTTAGTTGTATATAATTTTCTAACAGTGCATACCTACGCATACTTCGTGTATATATTGAACCAATTGCATCCAATCTTTGTAATTGTAACAGGGTCCGACATACTCCATCAATTTAGTAAATTTTTCTTAACAAACCTTTATGTTTTCCATGCAAAATAGGCCCAAACCATGTAATGACGATGGTGTTATGTGATATATCCTCTCTTTGACACAAAAATCAGTGTTTATTGGAGGAAGTTTCTTGGGTAACCATTGTTTCTGTAGATGTTTGTACATCAAGGGCACCTCGACATTGCCTATGCTCTCATCATCATAAGAACATCACCCCCCTTCAGCAAGAAAAAATTATATGCGTTTACATAATTTTCTTCTAATCTTTTGACCTCTAGTTGATCTCCCTCTTTTAGACATACTACATGTCTCGCTTTCCTCTTCTCTTCCTGAATTTCTCTCGCTTGAAGAAGACGAATCTAACAAATACCTATTTGGTGGTACCTACACTCATAATGATGTTGGATGAAGTTCTTTCATGGTGATATGATGCCAAGGTGACATTATGATTAATCTATCATTTCATCGCTAGAATTTCACAGGTTATAAGGTAATCAAGTCTTGATAGATTGCAAGCTATTGTTACTACCGTCCAAATGTGTCCATCACAAATCAAATCTACTTAAAATTTTAACTCCCAAACTTTGTAACAAGTGTTAAATGTGACTATGGTCCACCAGTTACACAACCAAGGCCTCAAATGTATTCTCTAATTGTAATCAAAGGACTTTTTCTCTTCATTCAAGTAAATAAACTTGAAGGGAAACACCACCAAGTGGTTTATTGGACACCTACATGACTAAAAATAGCAGCAAATTTACATTTAATTTCCATATGTCTAAGTGGTTAACAGGGAGGGAGTGTGTACTAGGCCTGGTTAAGTCATCATAAGTTTACGCTTAGGCAATAATTTTTTTTAAGTCATATTAAGTATTCCTATGTTTAATTGCTAGGAGACTTTTGGTATGTTTTAAGGTAGGATGATTGATGAAAGAGCCTAGAGACTAGCCTTTCTCCATGGTATCCAGGTACACATAGCAGCGGTCTTCTCTTATATAGTTGGACATGATTTAAAGAACTTAGTTAGGAATTATTAATTTAACCTAAGGTTTTCTCATAATGCCATCATTGGAAAAGTATGATCAAATTCTTCTATTATGAAGAATTGGTCTATGTGCCTATAGTAATCACTATAAATGTTTGTAAGGATAGAATGACTAATTGCATCAGGTAGGAGAGAATCAACTTTGAGTTCTTCAAATATTATATTCATCTATTCATAATTTTTAAGGGTTGTGTGTGGAGGAGGTTATCACTACCAAGAAGGGAGGAGACTTTTCCTTGTATTCTTTTATAATTTTCATTATTCTTATTTATTTTACACTTAAATTTACAAATACACATACATATGCATTTACTGTTTTCATTTATTTCTCATGTAGTTTAATAGTTTGATCGATTTCATATTATATGTGTTGAAGACTTTAGAATTTCATTTACATTAATTTATGGATATGTTGTATCTATAACACTACAAAACCATATGCTCTTTATATTTACACTTGCATTTAGAAATACACATTTATATACAAAGATATAGATTTCTTTAATGATATGTTGCATTTATTGTTCTAGGAGAGCATCCAGTAATTACATTTACATTTATATTTAAAAATACATATACATACATACATACATACATACATACATACATATATATGTGTGTGTGTGTGTATGTATATCATTTATATTCAGTGTTCAAAAACAACCCATTAGGTCTGCACATGGATAAAAATTCATAAAATCATATCTCCTATACATGTTTTGTTGAAACCTAGGCTTGAACCTCTCGTTTCACATGTTTTTCTTCACAAAAATATTGAGGACAACAGCTATACCTTCTTTATTTCTCATCCTACGCCCTATTCATACATCCTACAATTACAACAATATACATGGGGCCTCTTACAAAAGCTAGAGTAATCACAAAAAGTGTAAGAGCCCCTTTATATCATGTTTGGACTACAAAACCCTCAAAAATAGGGTAACTCAGATTATGATTTGTTGGTGAGTTGTATGGACAAAATCATTAGCATGAGCTCATTCTTGGAGTCTTTTGAAAGAGAAGTGAATAAGGTGGCAGTTAAGTACAAACCTTATAGAGTCAAGGGGAATGAGGTGATCAATTTTGATTGGCCAACTGATGAAGAGTACCAACAATGGGTAAATGTATATTTAACTGAGGAAGAGTGAAAAGGAGTAGACTGCTAACAGTTGACAAAATCAGTTGTTGTAGTTACAACAGATTCTAGTTTTGTTTTTTGGTGACATTCTAGGTGCGGAATTCTTGAAGATTTTTGTTGCTGCATCAACCATTCTCAGCGGGCACAATGAACAAGAATATTCTCTGGGGAGATTTCTATTGTAACAATTTTTTGGAATATCACAAGGTGGTCCAATTAGCTGGTGACATGTGTGCTTTCTGGTCCGATGCTTGTTTGCTCCTTCTTTTCTATAGGAAGGATTTCAAGGCCAGAAGTACGGGTTAGCAAGTTAGATATTTTTTTGGTCGAGTCTAGATGAAGTTGTAGAGCAAATTGTAAAGTCTGATGGTTTTAGGGAAAATGCAATTTAGGTTTTGAGTAATTCTGTAGTAGGTTTTGAATTCATGGGGATTTGATGTTTTATGATACTAATGGCATTTGAATTGATATGATTAATTCAAACTCATGTCTCTCCATTGTACAAGCATATCTAAATTTTGAATTAAATGATCAAGGGTTGTTTCATTCATCTCACTGTTGCAGTGTGTATGATTCTTGTTTTAGTTTTAATTCAAGGAATTAATTAAAATGCTTGAATGGGATTGTAGGTGGATATGTTCTATATAAGGATTTGATAAGTAGTATTGAGTTAGAATACATATTGATGAGATTATAAAACAATGTTATCAAGGATCTTATATGTTATGTGTTAAATTTGTCATAAACCCTTAGATGCTTATAAATTTGACTCCTCCAATGGATATATGGCACTGATCTAAGTTGTACTTATCTGTATGGTTCATTATTTTTTTCCCTTTACTTAGAGCTTGCTACAAATTGCAAATCAATGACTATCCTCTATTGTGAAATTTTTTTGTAGTTATCTCATGCTCCAAATAGTTGATATTATTGATAAACAGCCAATTCTATTCGGTATTATCCTATTATGTTGATCTATTAAATGAGATTATCTGTTGTTGTTAATGTTATTTATGATGATGGTGCAGAGGTTGTAAATGCATTAAGGGATCACCCTCCCAGGTCTTATAGAGCCCAAAGTGTAGGAGGTCTTTCAAGTCCTCGTCAATTGGTCTAGGTCCTAAGAGCTGCCCTTTATTGGAATTGGCAATTCCATAGGTAGATTAGAAGATCAATCTGCTTATCGTAAAAAAAACCAACACCTTGCCTATGTTGGTGGTGGAGGTATTAAAGAAGAATGGTATGCCTCTATTTCCATATTTCCATTCATTAGATCTACCTTAGCCTAGGATATACTTGGGCTAAGTCTACAATTGCTTCAGAATCATGCAATGAAGGCTATGTGTGATGAAATCCTGGACCTCAACCAAGATGTGGGTAGATTATGGGAGTTTTTCCAAGACCTAAGGCTGGTGGATAAAAATGTGAAAGACTAAGCTATTTTTTTTTTGTCTTATCTTATACCATTTTACGAGAATGGGGGTGCCAATGTACGAGAAGATCTTTGGAAACTAGGCATGAAAATTAAAGGTTAAAGAGAATAGGGGTGCCATACATATAGTACTCATTGCCCTTTGGTTGTCGATTTTCCTTGAGTTCTCTCAACCTCATCCTTGAAACTAGTATTGACCTTGTTTTCACTCCTCTAAACTCTTCCTTAACGCTGATATTGACCTTGTTTTCACTCCAAAATCTTTGTCGGCGTTGGTATTGACCTTGTTTTAACTCCAAACTCTTCCTCGACACTGGCAATGACCTTGTTTTCACTACTCAAAACTCTTCCTTTGCGCTCGCATTGACCTTGTTTTCACTACTCAAAACTCTTCCTTTGCGCTCGCATTGACCTTGTTTTCACTACTCCAAACTCTTCTTGGGCGCTGGCATTGACTTTATTTTCACTACAAAAGCTTTCTCTGCACTGGCATTGACCTTGTTTTCAGTACTCCAAACTCTTCCTGGGCGCTGGGATTGACCTTTCACTTCTCTAATTTGATGAGCTACAACTTGGTTTCATTAGGTTTTACAGTTTGCTAATTAAGTTCAAAATTTCGGTGCCATTTAGTTAGGTTTTAATATTCTACAATATAGTTAAGTATATATTAGCTATATTTTACATAATAAATAATATAATTATTCAACTTATTATAATTATATATTATATTCTTTAACAAAATTATTAAATACGTATAAAATTATTATAATTAAAATTAATAAGTATATTTTTATATAATACAAAATATAATTAATATAATATATATTTAATATAATAGTAATATATATTAATATGAGAGAGAGAAACTAAATTTTGATTGGTTGTTTCATGTCAACAATCCAAGGATGGCATGTATCATTGGGGAGTTATGCTCAAGGTAGCATTCCATTTTATTAAAGATATGATAATTATCCTTTAAGATCTCTTCAATGTACCCATTGCACACTTAAGGAGACAAAGATAAATATAGGGAAGAAAATATATAGAGAGAGGGAACTAATGACAAACATACAAATAGAAAGGGAGACAAAGAGCTAGAGAGGATAGAGAGATAAAGGGATAAGGATGAATAGATAGAGATATAGGGAGGGTGATTGATATATCTCTCCCTATCGCTCTCTATATCTCTATATCTCCCACTATCTATGTCACTCTCGCCTCTTCCCCCCTCTATCTATTGAGATATCTCTCCCTCTCCCCCCTTTCTCTCTCATTAACTCCATCTCTCCTAGTCTATATCTCTATCTCTATTTCTCTTTTTATCTCCCTCTCACTCCTCTCTCTATCTCTTTCTATCTATATCCCTTTCTCTCCCTCCCCCTCTCTATCTCTCACCATCTCTCACTCCTGTCCACACATATCCATTTGACTCTCTATCTCCACCTCTCTTCCTTTCTCTTCCCATATATCTCCATCTCTCTTTCTCTTCCCATATATCTCTATCTCTCTCTCTTTCTCTCCCCATATGTTAACTAAGAAGCCATGCAAGCATACAATAGTATATGCTGGTAAAACTATAATAGTGTTTTATTAAACTATAAGTAACACTTATCTTTCTAATGTCAAGCCTTCTTATAAAAATAGTGTTTTATTAAACTATAAGTAGATTATTGTCACCACTCTTATTCAACATGAAATGCCAAATGTAGCAATTTTTTTGATGCTTTTGTCAAGTTTCATTAACCAAGCTATTTACTGGGTTGAATAAAGTTGTGTTATGACCCTTCATCTCTTTAAAATAATTAGACAATATTAACGAGATCGGGAAGGGGAGAAAACTAAACTCATTCAAAATAGGGGTAGTTGTGGGTTTGTTGGTTTTCTTTGGATACTATATACTTAGTTCCTCTATGATAAATAAGTAACTTTAGATCATTTTCTTAGTTGTGTATCCTAATTAATATAGAGTAAGCTTTTTCATTTTAATTGACTACTACATAATAGTTTATGTGTTGAAAGAATTGTTTCCATTCTTTGTAGTTTTTACATTGGAATAAAAATCATACTTAATTTCATGCCAATATACTTCTTTCATAAAGATATTTGTTTGAAATAAGTTCTTCATAACACATCTAATCAAATCATAATTAACCTATCAAAAAGGAAATAGGAATTTTCTAAAGAAAATAACACTTGACCCAATCATAAGTGCATGGCCTTCGAAGAAAGGAGTGATCCACCTTAGAAATAACTACTTAATTTAGACCTGGGTATGTGCAGGATCATGATGGGCCAAAAAGTGGCAACATGGAAAAAGTAGTGTTTTGAACTCGCCAAAAAATGCAAAAATCCCTAGTTGACTTTTTTTTGGTTTGGCTATCAGTACATTGCTCCATAGCAATGCCCAAGCCAAAGTAATACAAATTGGATATCTGATTTGTTTTGGATCTCCAATTCATGTCTAATATCTAATTTGAAAAGCATTTTAAAATGTAATATTTTGGTGCTATAAATCGGATATCTGATCTAAATCGGTTATCTAATTTTTGCACACATACACCCAAGAGTAATTAGGAGGTGGAGGGTGGGAAAGAGAGAGAGAGAGGGAAAGGGAGAGAGAGAGAGAGAGACAAAGAGAGGGGGAGAGAGAGAATTAGGAGGGGGACGGGAGAGAGAGAGAGATAGAGAGAGAGGAGGAAATGAAGAAGGAATATCCAAAGTTGAAGTCTCTTTTTAGAGCTAAATTGCTTCCACCTCATCTGGCTAGGGCAAGAGGTTCAAGATTTCATATCAGCCCCAGTGACCAAGAACCTTTCAGATTAAATTGTTTTGCAAATCATTTCCTGGCCATTTTTTATTCATTTTGTCAGATTTTGGGTTTCAGTCCTGGTGCAGTGATGCCCATTGCATACATGTTCATGGGGGCGCAAATACAACACCCTAACTTATCTGTCACATATGACTTTGCTTCTTTCTTGGTTGAGAGGATACATGAGGGGCTATCAAAGCTGCATAAAAATGATACCAACACTCAATTATTTTGGTATTCTATGTTGATGCATATGTTTTTATTCAAGAATGTTGACTTCTTCTCTGAGAAGATGAAATTAAGGCAATTGGTTGATGGAGAAAGATTTCCAATACAAATATGGGCTACAAATTTATCTTGTAATAAGGAAAGCACTAGTTATGTGCAATTTCATAATTGTTTTGCTTCCGAATTGAGGGCTAGATTGATGGTGAATGTACCTAGGATTCCTAAGAAATTACATGATTTCCTCAAGTCAAAGGGGAGGAAGTCAGAATTAAAAGTTAGCCATAACTAGGGTGACATTATCCCATACCAAGTCAACACTATTTTGAGGGTATATGATTTTCAAGGAGCCCCTCATATACTACCATACAATGTGCCACCAAGAGTGGGGTTTGTAGAAGTTATGTGGCATATAGGTTGCATCTATGAGGACAACCTCACAGGGAGGGGTAAGGGAACATTTTTCCTTGATTATGCAATGGCAATTCACCAGTTGGCACCTCGAGAAATTGTTTTGAGATGGCGATTGTTCAATCACCAGACTGACTGACGCGCTGGCAGAGCCGGAATGTTTGTTGACGGACCGACCACTTTGCCGACCACGGCGCAATTTCCGATTGAGAGGCGAACTTCAAAGAGATTATGGTCACTTTGAGAGTCAAAAAAGTCAAATTAGAGCTAAGTATAGGTGTACAAGAATAAGGTGCTAGACCATTTGAAACAAGGCCATCATACTAGGCTACAAAAAAGTGGCCCATTTACAGGAGAAAAAAGGATAGCAGCAGTGATGAGGAAGAAGTGGACAAAAAGGGGAAGCAAATTATGAAGTTTCCTTCACAACCAGGTCCAAAATTCAAAGTGCCTGGGGCAATTAAGATCATTGATTTAGAGTCATCACCAGAAGATAGTCCCCCATTACCACCATGTGATCCAAGCCCTAAAAGGAAAAGAACTGATCAACCACATGAGAGTTTGATGGATGAAATTATTGTTACTAATCAGGACATTTAGGTTGGTATGCCTTCCCCTCCTAGGCCAGCTGAATTGGTTTTATCTGATTTAGATATGAAAGGAAAAAGTGTACAAGATGTAAAAATGGAAGCATGTAAGGGGTTTCTAGACGACAATGCATTTGTAAAGACTCTTGTATTCTTGTAATTGGTATGGAGGATGAAGTTTGAAGAATATTAAAATAAATTTAAGGAGAGAAGAGAACTAAGACCTGACAGGTCAGACCAAGAGAATGATGAGGAAGTGAAAGTTGAAATAATGGAAGAATTTAAGAATATCACTCATGAGGAAGGCAGACAATTGGTGAGTCAGGCTGGTGTATTAATTCTTCCTGAATGAGACATTGCGGATGCAGTGACATTTAATGCTATTATGAAGTCTAAGCATCCCTTGCAAGAATCTGAAGAAGAAGTCAAGGCAGCACTTCAAGAATCTGCTTTCAATGAAGAGTATGAAACTTTGGAAATTTGGGCATTGGCCCCATGAGGGAGAAAGCCAAATATTACAGACATTAATCCAAATTTCACAGGGGGATTAATAATAAAGAGAGCTTCAGAGACCTCAACCACCAAGACCACTAGTTTAATAGTGAATGTGGCCAAATTGGCCCAGAAGACTGCTGAAAGGGAGGAGGCTGAAAATAAAAGCCTAATGGAGAAGTATAACCTTTTGATTGAAGAATACAACAAGATGCAATAGAGGAATGTTGAGTTGCAAACTAAGGTGGAAAGGTTCAAGTATACACAAATTGGGGAGACATCAAGTGCTCCAGGGACAAGTACATTACCTTCCACAGCAAGGTTAGTGCCTCTTGCTTCTCCAATTGTTTCCACACCAGGGTCTCCCAGTCAGAATCCTGCCTTCACCCCTTCTTTAGAGGAAATTGATGAACAAACAGAGTTCTTTGTTGATCCTACAAAGAAGCAGCTCTTGCAAAGAATTGATGAGTTACAGGCATCTTTGAGGGTAAGTGAGGAGGGATCTTTTTCAAAGCAAAAATAGATTGTTACTATTGTTTTAAGGCATTTGAATGAAAAAGTTGATAATAAATTGCTATCTATAGATTCTTTATATTCTTTTCTATTAGATGAAATAAAGAATATTGATAGGGATCAAGAGGTAGTGATAGCATTGATTGAAAATTGGATCCGTAGGGCCAGTGATCTAAATGTCATGTATAAGGCCTCAAGATTTGATACAAACAATAGGACATATCATTAAAGCCTACTCATGTGTTAGTAAAATCATTGCAAGGTTTTTAGAACTTACCAGATGACTTGAGTAGGAAGATTAGGGAGTTGGTGAAGAATTTCAAAGATTGGGGTAACACATTGTTACTCGATATAATTGATGAGTAGGGGAAAATTAGGTCACTCCAGTAGTGGCAAGATCAGGCAAATGAGGTCATCAACGACCAAATTAAATTAATTTGTGATGACTCAGATTATGACTTTTTGGTGAGTTGTATGGATAAAATCATTAGTACCAACTCTTTTTTGGAATCTTTTGAAAGAGATGCAAATTAGGTAGCAGTAAAATACACACCTTATAATGCCAAGGCGAATGAGGTAATTAATTTTGACTGGTCGATTGATCAAGAATATCAAAGGTGGGTAAATAAATATTTGACTGAGGAGGAATAAAAGAATGAATTACTAACGGGTGGTAAATTAGATGTTGCAGTTACAACATCCTCCGGTTTTGCTTTGATGGTGGTCTCGACGTGGGTTTCTTGTGGTTTTTTGTTATTGCCTCAATTTTCCTCAGCTGACATGATGAATGGGAATATTCTCTAGGGTGATGGCTATTGTAATGATTTTTGGAATATCACTAGATGCTTCATTTGGCTGGTGACATGTGTACTTTCTGGCCTGATGCTTGTTTGCTCCTTCATTTTCTATAAGAAGGATTTTAAGGCCAGAAGTACGGGTTAGCAAGTTAGATAATTTTTGGTCGAGTCTAGGTGAAGTTGCAAAGAAAATTGTAAAGTCCAATGGTTTTAGAGAGAAATACAATTTAGGTTTTGAGTTATTCTGTAATCGGTTTTGAATTCATGGGGATTTAATGTTGTATAATAGTACTATCATTTGAGTTGAAATGATAAATTCAAATTCATGTCTCTCCATTGTACATGCATATCCGAATTTTGAATAAGATGACTAAGGGTTGTTTCATTCATCTCACTATTGTGGTGTGTATAATCCTTATTTTAGCTTTATTTCAAAGAATTAATTAAAATGCTTGAATGTGATTATAGGCGGATATGTTCTATATAAGGATTTGATAAATAGTATTGGGTGAGAATGCATACTGATGAAATTGTAATGCAATATTGTCACGGATCTTATAAGTTATATGCTATGTATTAAATCTGTCATAAACATTTAGATGCTTATGAATTTGACTCCTACAATAGATATATGGCACTCATCTAAGTTGTACTTATTTGTGTAGTTCAATAATTATTTTTCTTTGCCTAGAGCTTGCTACAAATTGCAAATTAATGACTATATTTTACTATGGATTGTGTAGTAGTTATCTCATGCTCCACATAGTTGATATTATTGGTGAACAACCAATTTTATTCGATATTATCCTATTGTGTTGATCTATTCAATGGAATTATTTGTTATGTGTTAATGTTGTTTATGGTATTGGTGTAGAGGTTGTAAACACATTAAGGGATCACCCTCCCGAGTCTTGCAGAGTCCAAACTGTAGGAGGATTTTTAAAGTCCTCGTTAGTTGGTCCAAGTCCTTCGAGCTACCCTTGATTGGAATTGGCAATCCCATAGGTAGATTAGAAGACCAACTTGGTTACAATGTAAAAAACAAACCAACACCCTCTACCTTTAACCCTAAACCCTAAACCATTAACCCTTAAATCCTCTACCCTCTATCTCTCTCCCACTCTAAACTCTAAACCTTTCCTTGTATTCTTTTATAATTTTCATTATTCTTATTTATTTTACACTTACATTTACAAATACATATACATATGCATTCACTATTTTCATTTATTTCTCATGTAGTTTAATAGTTTGATTGATTTCATATTATATGTGTTGAAGACTTTAGAATTTCAATTACATTAATTTATGGATATGTTGTATCTATAACACTACAAAACCATATGATCTTTGCATTTACACTTGCATTTAGAAATACACATTTATATACATAGATATAGATTTCTTTAATGATATGTTGCATTTATTGTTCTAGGAGAGCATCCAGTAATTGCATTTGCATTTACATTTAAAAATACATATACATACATACATACATACATATATATGTGTGTGTGTATCATTTATATTCAGTGTTCAAAAACAACCCATTAGGTCTGCACATTGATAAAAAATCATAAAATTGGATCTCCCATACATGTTTTGTTGAAACCTAGGCTTGAACCTCTCATTTCACATGCTTTTCTTCACAAAACTCTTGAGCACAGTAGCTATACCTTCTTTATTTCTCATCCAATTCCCTATTCATGCATCCTACAATTACAACAATATCCATGGGGCCTCTTACACAAGCTACAATAATCACAAAAAGTGTAAGAGCCCCTTTTATATCATGTTTGGACTACAAAACCCTTAAAAATAGGGTAATCGGGCTGTATGCAAATAAATGAAGCTTTCTAACTCAAATCAACACCTTAAGCCCTCAAATCAGATTCAAATTAAAGCTAACACATATCTTCATGACCTAGAATTGATTTCACATCAAAATATGGTTGCATGTGACCGTACAGTGTTGCATAATAGGAAAAATACATAAATTTTGAAGAAAAACACAGTTTTTTGAATGTCAAGAGCTTGTATTTTAAATCATCAACCATCAACAACCATTACAATGATCACTTTATTCCTTTTAAAGGACTTTACACATCAACCACTGAACAACCACCTCTACAATTGATTTTTTAATCTTTTATAATCACATGAAACATAAAACACACTAATTTCAAGGTTGTTAACATCACTATTGAAATGTTTTAATTTTTTGACCTTTCAAACATTAAAAAATACACCATTAAATTAATTATGTAATGGCATAAAAATTAGAAACATCATGAAATAATTATGTAACCACATAATTCAAATATAATTCTATCAAGAAATTAATATCAAATAGATAATATAATCGCATAACTTATACATTTCAATGTCATTGATCTACTTCTTCATCCAACTCTATGTCTGTATCATCCGATCCAGTTAGACATTGTAAGGATTGGTCATATCATCATCGGCATCATCATCACGATGCTCCGGTTTCGATAATGTCATCATCCTGCGGATATCACATCTTCATGAACATTAGCTCCTACATCATCATGATCTAGTTCCTCCTCTTTGACATCTTTATTCGGGGACATCATTAGCTAAGCTGTTGGGTGTTCCTAATCATCACTTCCATGCATCTTCTACGTTCTTTGGTATCTTCTTCTTCCACCACATTATACTTTACTGGCGTTCCTCTTGGATCATCTATAACAACAAATGACCAACCTAGTTTACCTGGGACCTCTAAGTAAAATACCTACTCACATTGGTTGGGAAGAAAATAGGGTTCATTTCCAGCTTGCTCGATCAACCTTGTATTAACCGATAAATCCATTGTCATCTGTTTAAGTAAATATTTCTCTCAGGATCGTTTTCATTCAATCATAGCCTGTACCATAGGACAACAAACAAAATTAATCTGAAGGACTTAAAGTCACACTCAAGTATATCATCCAAAATCCCATAGTATTGATTTTCTAGGACTTTTGGATGTATGTCGCTTCTAGATGAAACATTAGTCACACGAAGAGATTTCTTGATTATACTAGAATCACAAGTTTTCTTCATGTCATCCAACATTTTGATTCAAAGGTTTATGACCATTTACCATAGCCTTATTATTGTTTCACAATAATCCAACATGTAAAAATTATTGCAATATCGTCGGTTGATACTTATATTTATTCTTAGACCCGAATGTATGCAAAGAAAACAATCTCAACATATATACGTATTATAATTCAAAATAATTTAATAATATGGGTGATTAATATGTTTATACATACCTGTTTATCTATTAAACCATATGCTAAATCAATTTCCCTTGGTGTAACATTGGAATCTCCATTACGATGAGCTTCTTTAACCAATGAAGACACACCTTCCCATGTTAATGTGAGACCAGATTGTTGACATCGTTCAATCCATACCATCATCCAATCAAGATTGTTCGCGACATACAAATGTAGTGCATCCCACTCTCGACCAACTATAAAATTTGAATTTCACAAATGGCCATTATAATTAGTTAAATACCGCGATTATCGCCTTTAATTTTATAATTGATGTATATTGAAGATTAAAAATTAAATAAGTATAATATACATAAAACCATATGTAAAATGTATTCCAATTAATCTCCATGACCATCTTATAATTACCTCTCACTTTCCTCAATCTACCTTTCCCCATCAAGTACTCCCCTTCAAATTTGTTAATGGAGTTGGGATCCCAAATGCGATTTAAATGGATCTTTGCTACAAACTTAGGAAGATATTCACTAATATACACCATGGTTTGGAATACCATATATCCCTCCACCATAGAACCCTCAGGATGTACTCTTTGTTTAACCAAAGCCTTCAAAAATTTCAAGTGCCTCTCAACCATCCACATTGACCTTGTGTGTACAGGTCCACACAATTCAATCTCCTCAACGTGGTGTATGAGGTAGTGTTCTTGTGCATTGAAAAATGTCGAAGGTAGACACTTTTTCATTTCACACATTAGATGAAGAATTTTTCTCTTCCAATAATTTATATCTTCTTTATGGATTTATTTAGATGATAGCCATCTACAAGTGATTCAAAGTGCAAATATATTAACGAGATTTAACAAAAATATACAGTATATTGCATAACAAGTAAAACAAATGGAAATTATAAGATGTATACAATGAATTGAGAAAATCTCGCTACTTACCTCATGTATTTTCCAATATCATATATAACTTGCTTGACATTGTTGTCAAAGTTATCTAGGAGAGATAGAGGTAGAACGTACTGCAACAATTAAAAAATGATATTTTCATTATTTTTCCAAAAGTAGTAAACATAATACACTGAAAAGTACATGCATTATACAAGTGTATATAATATACCAGAATAATTACCTTAATGAAGGTATGTCAATCGTGCGTTTTCATCCCTGACCCAAATTCACCTTTCTTTGTTATTATATTGTTTATGTTCGTAGCAAATTTTGTGGGAAATCAAATTTTTTGTATGACTTTTTTTATAGCATTGCTTTGTTGCTCTATTAATAACCAAAGAAGGGAACTTATATTAATTTGGTCTCCATCGCTATTTAATTGAATGACATTTTTCATTACATGATTGACTTCCTGAATGTCACTACAAATTTTGACAATTTTTTCTTTGTCATGCCTTCCATCAATATTTTTCATAACATTTTGTTATATTCTTTCGATATGCGTTGTCAAACAAATGCACAGTTTGTAGTTAGCTCATAGTAGGGCAACCTACTAAATTGTCTGGGATAACTTTTAAGTCCCTGTGGAAGCCGACCATTAATGCCTTGGCGACCTTCATGAAGCATATAAGTTAAACAAATTAACAACGACAATCATTGTCAATTACAACATGAGTAAACACAACACTATAAAAATATAAATTCAAAACATTTCATATATGATAGATAAAAAATTTGATCCGATGTATAACCTTGACGATTAATTCTATTATATTCCAACTTCCATAGGCGAGGTGTCATTCTTCATGGTTTTTATGTAGTCTCCTCTTTCCCATTGAAAAGATGTTTTTTAGTAGTTCGATACTTATAATTTCTATGGAGGAAGTGCCTATACTCATCAAACACCTACTTTCCTAAACTTGTTGAATGATGAGATTTCATCTTTGGACCACAAATTGGACATGCAAATTTTTCTTTTGTTTGAAAACTTGCAAGATCATATATAATTGGATTAAATATGTCAATTTTTATAATTTTATATAATGAATAGATTATTTAAAAAAAATGCATGATATCTACTTCATCAAATTAAATATTGTTAAAGTGCAGTCAAACATTATAACATAACATAAAAATGTGTTAGCCCTAGGGCATCATGAATTGTCCATACAAGCATTAGATTGGAAATTTTCTTTTGTCCTATTAGTCTAGAGATGTCATACATAGTGACACCATTCCATAACTTTAATGGCTGCATTAGATTAAGGAGAACGATATATACGTTTCATCTTTAACTTGGTACTTACCTAGTTGAATGAATATAAACATTATAATTATTATAACCATTTTTCTTTGAAATATATACCGATTAGTAGCTTTTGACTATTAAGATAGAAATATAAGTCATTATGCAACAAATAAGACAAATGAGATGCTACTACATTAAAGAAAATTGATGTAAACAAATACTTGGAACAAGTCTAACATTATGTGCTCCCTCTTTATTGGCATCCATGGAGGAATGTTATTGTTGATAACAAGGCAAACCACCAAATGTGAGGATCTTAGCTCTCCAAATAGATTGACACCGTTCGCTCCCAATGAAAGCTTGATATTACGAAGTTCTTCTTTAAAGTGTGGCCATTTTTCCTCCATGTCCCTAAATGCAGAACCATTCGCAAGAATTCGAAGAATTCCATCTCCACTTCTATTCTATGCATGGTAATCCATAAATTGTGCTAAGATTTCGCACCTAAATAATCGTTGCATACGTGGAATAATGGGAATATAATGAAGAACCTTGCAAGACACCTTTTTTGTTAGTTGATCTGTTTGATATCTACTGATATAACATTCCAGGAATTCGGTTGCAAATTCTTGTTGTTTATGATATAATATGATCATTGGGACATGCATCTATTGCTTGATACTCCATTTCGATATCTTTCATAATGGCAGATAAATCTTGATATGAGCGAGGTAAAATATTTGATGGTGGTAACAAAAATTCACCAATCAATCTACAACAAAAAATAATTTGTTAATATAAAGAATATTAATGGTACATATTTCATCATTTATTTACTAGTGATGAACTAACAACAATTAAAATAGATGAAAAAATATGACATATATGACATACCTTAACATCCGTGAGATTGCTATATTTGATAAATCATTCATAACCTTCAAGTTCAACAACAAAAATACAACAGAAAGAAGAGTTGTTTGGGAGCCTTCATAAAGGGGCCCGTATGCCTTCTCAAGTACAGGTAAATCATGAACATCATCAAAGTCATCTTGATCATCATGATCAGCTCTGCCACTAAACATGTCATGGATCAATGTATTGGTACCATCATCTTCAACTGTGTTTTTTGGTGCATGATCATCTTCTTCCATATGATCATTGACTTCATCTTTGATATTCACAGCTCCATGTCTGTCCACTTGCAAAACCACATTCTTTGGGCCGTGATAATCCATATCATCCACCCTAGGGTGCCCCACCTTTATAATAATGATAGACACAATAAACCATGATCATAATCAAGTGATTATATATATATATATATATATAATGTTAAAATGATATAAACATTTACAAATTCAATCAATATAAACACATATAACATGAACAACTTACCAATGGATGATAATCATGCCACCCTTCAACATGACCATGCTGCCTACAATGTTTCTCAATTGTTGTGATTAAAAGTCGTCTCGTCTTTAAGCCCTTGCAATTATTGCAAGGACAATAACATTTCCCATCACCCTTTCTTTTCAATCTAGCCCACAATCTATCAAATGTCTCTTCATTTTGTTCTAGATTAATATTATCTGACATGATTTTTTTTTACCAAGATTGACTATTTAGATCTTCAAAAAATATCAAACTCACACTCCAATAATTTTTATTCATAGATAGGTAACAAAATCTAATAATTCTGATATTTTACACTAAAATCTTTTGGCATGCAACCACCCCTGCAAAAGAGAAGATAGTTTGAAGGTAATGACCCCAAACAACACTTTAAAATGCTAATTCCAAAACTTATTAAATTATGATTTTACTATGATTTCCAACCATTAAGACTCCTAAAATCATAATATTGAACTTGATCGCAAACTTGCTACAACAATGGAGGTAGCAAGTTAGTAAGAGCAAGTGACCAATTCCTAAGGAGCAACAAGTCAGAATCATCATTGCTAATGTCAATACAAATTTATCCTTTTAGTTAAAGATGCAACATGTCACTTCTAATGACAAGCTTATCCCTAGGGCCCTCAACATTGAGACAACCCCAATCGCACAAGGAAGCACACACTAGTAGAATTTGGCAAATAAATGACTAGGTGACTAAAACTTCTAGTCACAACAACTAAAAATGATTAAATTCTTCTCATTTTTTGCAACTTAGCTATAAATGAGTAAATAAATTACTAGTTTGGTCGTTGATTAAAAATTATTTAGTCACACAAATAAAAGTGACTAAATAGTTAGTCATTTATTTAGTCACAATCCATTTGAATAAATCATTTAAGGAATCAAGAATATAGCCCGCCAAAATACTCTAAAACTTTAATAAACATACCCTAAATTTTTTGTCAAAATCTTATTTTCAGGCGTAGCCCACCAGAATGGAGTTTTCATTTTAATAAACATACTCTAAAACCTTCGTCAAAACATTATTTTCAAGCATAGACTGCCAAAATGGAGAAGTGTTTCAGTAAATAATGATAGAGAATGGTTAGGAGATGTGCGTGAAAGGAGGCATAGGATTCATTGTTGCTTATCTCATTCCTGCTCTGCTCAACAAATCTTACATTGTTCCCACTACTATTTGTAATCTAGGTATTTTACTTTGACATATATTTGCATAATCTCAAATTCTCTCGATAGGAGGCTGGAGGAATCAATCACATATTCCTGCACTAGGCCTTGTCATAGACCTCCTTGGTGTATTTTGCTGCTCCACCTTAACCTATAGGAACACTACCTTGTCTAGGTTCCCCTGGTTCTCCTGGCCAACTCACCATCTTGGACAAATCTTGACTGGAACCCCCAGATCTTGCAGGTGTGGGTTTGTTTTCAATAGCTTCAAAATAGTTTCCTAAGGTCCTAGAAGGTTTTCCAAGACTCCACCTTTTCACCTCTTGTAGTGGAACCCTCAACTAGGGTTAGGAAGGCTAGTAGCCTTTGAGCCCCTATTAGGTCTCCAATTCTAAGAAATCTGACTATTGTTCTTAATTTTACAAAAAAAACCTCAATATTTTTCTTGGATTCTCATTCCCTAAGGCTACCTCTCAAGGAATTTTGGGGTCTTGAGGCTTAGCAGGCCGTACAATGCATTGTTCTTAGAAATGAGACTAAACTAGGTTTTCTAACTGCTCAGAACCAGTTTTAGGACTGGTGAAAAGTTCTAATCCTAAACGGATTGCTGGGATCTCCTCCTTATCACCATACATGGCCAGGACCTTCCCCTAAGTTCTCCAAAAATAATTTTTCAAAAAGCTTTTCTCCCCTGCAAGATATCCATGCTATCCTCTTGCCTTTTCTAACCGGGCTCTTCACTGGACCGCCTAGGGCAAGGCTTTTCTCCTAGCTCCTACAACCAAAAAAAACCTAACACCTACTATATTTACAAGCACAGAGCCTAGACACATTTCCCAAAATGCCGTACAATTTGTACAGTGGGAAGGTGCTCTAGAGCTCCATTTCTTCAAAATGTCTGTTACAAGCCTGAAAATGAAAATGAACAAAGTATGTACAAATAAAGATGTAAATGATTAGTAAAAGAAAATGATTGGCCCTATAAGCATGTACAGGGTACACTCTATAATTTACAAACACAATAGTAGCAAATTCATTCCATTAAAGCACACTTTTGTTGCAAAGAACATAAAACTGTCTTTTCCAACGATGTTTCCTTCAGTTTTGCAAAGTGACCCTCTACCAAAATGCCTTCCAACCATAACTCAAGGTCGATTCCTGCCTTATATAGGCCAAAAAAACAAATTAGATGCCTGGGTCAAGCCCATAGAAGACTTAAGACATACTTTTTTAAAACCCGTTGTGTTTTCAAACACCTTGCCAACACTAGACAACTTAACATAATGATGTTGTAAAGCTATTGAGCACTTGTAACCTTCTTTCCCAAAGGTTAAACACAACCCTAAGCACCTAAAGCAATGGTCAACATGACCTTATGATAGCACAACAAAATTTAGACTTCAAGTAAAACTCCAACAATAGACCTTTCCCAGGTGCTCCCGCACCATTCTCCCCCTCCCAGCTCAAACAACTGAGGAACTTTAGGAGAGATCAAAGAAATATCAATGCCTTGCTTCTTAAAATCTGCTTCTTCTACCTAGGTAGCTTCAGATTCATGCTTATCCTTCCATTTGACAAGATGCTCCATGTACACCTTGTGCCTTGTAGCCTTCTTTACTCTGGACTCCAAGATCTTCTCTGCTTGTATCTTATCTTGATGAGGGAAAGGTACATTGTTGATGTCCTTGAGAACTTCCTGACTATTCTTATCCTCATCCTTGATTGATCCCTTGTACTTGATCAACTCAGCTACATTGAACATTGGAGAGATGCCCAAATCTGATGGAAACTCCACCTTGTATGCATTCTTGCCATATTTGGCCAATACCTTGCATGACCCAATTTCTTTGTAACTTGTTTCCATTCCTTTCTATTAACTGGATTTTTTGAGGTGGATCATAACATAGTCCCCAACTACAAATTGTATATCCTTCCTTGACAAATCAACTTTCTCCTTTAACTTTTGGGTTGCTGTTGTGACTGTTTTCTTGACCTGCTCATGAATCTCTTTCATGGTTTGAGTGAAGTCCTCTACATGTCCACTTATTCTCCATAGATCCAAGGTCTCTGAGTTCACAAATGCCTCTTGGGTGCATCCCATACACAACCTCAAAAGGACTTTTCCCTGTAGTTCTATTGACACTGTCATTATAGGCATATTCAGCTTGAGAAATCACCATATCCCAGGTCTGTCCATATTCCTTGGTTAGAAACCTTAAAAGATTACCCAACACTCTATTAACCACCTTTGTTTGACCATCGGTCTGAGGATGGTAAGCTGATCCAAATGACAGATTTGTACCCAATCTGCTCCATAGAGTCTTCCAAAAGTGACTCATGAACTTCACATCTCTGTCAGAAACAATGCTTAGAGGTAATCCATGGATCCTTACAATCTCCCTGAAGAAAAGGTGTGCTATGTAGCTTGCATCATGAGTAGTTTTGTAAGGAATGAAGACTCATCTCAAGCAATCTGTCCACTACTACATAAACACCGCTAAAACTTCGGGCCTTGGTCTTAGGAAGACCTACCACAAAACTATACCTCACACTCCCATGGTCTATTAGGAATGGGCAAGGGTTGATACAAACTAGCATTGCAAGCTCCCCCCTTAGCTTTCATGCATACAACACACTGTTCCACATATTTTCTGACATCTCTTGCTAACTTAGGCCAATAATAGAACCTTTGAACTAGCTCTAAAGTTTTGTCCCAAAATGCCTTACTTAAGACTGCCATTATGCTTTCTTGAATCAAATTTTCTTCTCATTGATCCTCTTGGAACATTATTAAATCGACTACCTCTTAAATAATGTACCATTTGCAGCAGTATACTCTCAAAGATATTGACTATGAAAATGATTCTCAAAATCGAGTATACCTTTGTAGGCTTCCTCGAAGTCTTCATCTTCACCATAGAGGTCTTTGAAACTCTCTAATCCAATGCTCTTTTCAAATTGTATTTCCTGCACTGTCAACATTCTTAGTTAATGCATCTGCCACCTTGTTCATTTGTCCTTTCTTGTGCTTGATAGTGAATGTGAAAGCTTGGATGTATTCCATCCATTTCAAATGTCTATTACTCAGCTTCTCTTGGGTGTTGATGTAACTGAGTGCCTGGTTATCAGTGAAAACCACAAACTCTTTGGGTAACAGATAATGCCTCCACTTCCTAAGGGACTGCACTAAAGCATATAATTCTAGATCATAGGTGGAGTATTTTTGCTTGGCTTCATTGAGTTTTTCACTAAAGAAGGCCACAATCCTACCTTCTTGACTAAGTACTCCTCCTACTGCCACTCCACTAGCATCACACTCAACAGTGAACAACTTGTCAAAACTAGGTAACAAAAGTATAGGTTGGGTTGCTACCTCTTGTTTCAGTTTCTCAAACCCTTTATCATCCTCTTGAGTCCATTTAAACTTTGTTTTTAGACCACCTTTAATAGTATCAAGGACTGGTGCACATATACCACTAAAATTCCTTATGAATTTTCTATAAAACTGAGCTAAACCATGAAAGCTCCTTACCTTTGTTGCTATGGTTGGTGTGGGCCAGTTTAGGATGGCTTCCACCTTGCTTGGATCCATCTTCAACGTTCCTTTGGATACTACAAAACCTAGATACACAAGCTCTTGCTTGAAGAACTCACACTTCTCAAGGTTGATTGCCAACTTCTCGTCTTGCAACCTTTTAAGAACCATCTCCACATGCTTCAAGTGTTCTTTTGCTATCTTACTGAAAATCGGTATGTCATCAAGGTATACTACCACAAAAATCCCTGTGAAATCCTTAAGCACTTCATTCATTAGTCTCATGAACGTGCTAGGGGCATTTGAGAGGCCAAATGACATCACTTTCCACTCATATAACCCATCATTTGTCTTAAAAGTTGTCTTCCACTCATCACCATCCTTAATCCTGATCTGATGGTACCCACTCTTGAGATCCAACTTGGTGTAATACTGTGCTCCTCCAAGGCAATCCATTAATTCTTCTATTCTAGGAATAGGAACCTATACCTAATGGTGATCCTATTTATTGCTCTAGAATCAATACAAAGTCTCCACTTACCTCCTTTTTTTATTGCTAAGACCACTGGGACTACACATGGGCTGATGCTCTTTTGAATCAAACCTTGATTCAACAATTCCTCCACTTGCCTAACTACTTCTAGGTTCTGCTCAGGAGTAAGTTTGTACACTGCTTTGTTAGGAAATGAGGCTCTACGTATGAAGTCTATTTGATGACTTATTGCTCTCTTTGTAGGTAAAGTTGCAAGTGTTCCATCACTGACTATGCTCTTGTACTTATCAAGCAACCTTTGGACTGCTTCTGGCAAGACTGTCTTTTCAGCCTTTTCTTCCTCTTTGGACTGCATCATGATCACATATCCTTCATTCCCTTGGTGTAGGTCCTTGAGGAACTCCTTGCCACTGCTCAACATGATGTTAGGTACCTTTGACTATCCCTCATCTTCCTCTGTCAATGACTACAGCTTGAAGGTTCTTCCATCCTTCTTGAATGAGATGGTGTTCTCTTTCCCATCATAAATGGCACTTCTGTCATATTGCCATGGTCTGCCCAGTAGTAGATGGCATGCATCCATGGGTAATACATCACAAACTAGCTTATCTTTATATCCTCCAATTTAAAATTCCATTGTTACTTGATCATTAACCAAAACACTTTGCCCTTTATTCAGCCATGTGACCTTGTAAGGGTTATTGTGAGGTACCTTCTGCAATTTCAGCTTAGTTACTGCCTCCTCTGAGATTATATTGTTTGTTGAACCTGACTCTACAATGACTTTGCACACTTTTCCAAGTATCTTGCACCTTACTCTAAAACGAGCTCTTCTTTGCTTAGGTTCCTCTTTGACTGGCTGCCTGATCGGAACTCTGTTAAACATCAAATTTTCTCCTACCTCAGATTCTATGTGACTGATTTCAGATGCCTTAGGACTCATAGTGTCCTCTTGTGCATAAGCCACTCTCTTTTCATTGCTAGAATAGGATGCTTTCTCCGGACATCTATAAGCAGGGTGACCTAGTTGGTTACAATGATAACACTTCATGTTTGCAAAGTAAGAATTACTCCTACCTGCTCCTCTTCCTTTGTTTGAACCTCCTTGAGGTCCTCTTCCCCTGTTAAATCCCCCTCTTGAAGATGTCTCACCTCCATGCTCAGTGATCTTTGATTCTCCTTGGTTTCTTTGATCATTTCCTCTGCCTTGGTAGCCACCACACTGTCCTCTTTGATCTCTGCCTTTGCCTCTACCCTTAGAAGATTGATCATGCTTCCTCTTATTCCTTTCCTCAATCTTGATAGCCAACTGATAACATTAGTGGACTGTCTTGGGACTTAGTAAAGCCATCTCTTCTTGAATGTTCCACTTCAAGCCATTAAGGTACCTAGCCACTTTTAGGCTCTCATCCTCTGTCACATTAGACCTCAAGCAAAGCTTCTGAAACTCTTCAGTATAGGTGTTTACATCCTGGTCTTTCTGCCTTAGACTTTGCCTCTTCTTGTGAAGTTGGATCTCATAATCATTTGGCATATAGGCTTCCTTTACCTTAGCAACCATTCCTTTCCAAGTTGATATGGGCTGTTTACCTTCTTTTTCCCTTTTAGTCTAAACAAACTTCCACCATGTCAAAGTTGATCCTCTCAACCTTGATTTAGCAACCTTCACCTTCTGTGCTTCAGTGACTCCATCACACTCAAAGTGATTCTCCATGCCTTCTATCCAATCCATGACCAAATCAGGATCCATCTTTCCACTAAACAGTGGTATGCCCTCAAGTCCTTTTCCACTCAAGGCTTTCAATGCCTTCAAGAAAGGATCCTCCTCCAAAATAGGGTTAGGTGCAGGGATCTTTTCTTCCTCTGCAACCTCTTCTTCCTTTGGTACCGTTCCTTCCAACCTTGCATTGTTCAATGCTTTCTCAAGTTGCTCTATTCTTTCTTTTCACGACTTGTCCTCTTCTTGTTCCTCAACCCTCTTGGCTAGTTGTGCATTTGTCACCATGGCGGGAGTTTCACTTGACTCAACTTCTGACATATAAGCTGCTTTCCCAAATCTTTTGCTTGCTCTGATACCAATCTGATAGGGAGGCTGGAGGAATCAATCACAGATTCCTGCACTAGGCCTTGTCATAGACCTCCTTGGTGTATTTTTCTGCTCCACCTTAACCTATAGGAACACTACCTTGTCTAGGTTCCCCTAGTTCTACTGGCCAACCTCACCATCTTGACAAATCTTGATCAATCAAAACAATCCTTAGTTCAACACTTCACTCTTCCTTAGCCTTTAATACCCTAAAGACCAATCTTCCCACAACACTTAAAGAGGATCTTGCAGGGGTGTGGGTTTGTTTTCAATAGCTTCAAAATAGTTTCCTAAGGTCCTAGAAGGTCTTCCAAGACTCCACCTTTTCACCTCTTGTAGTGGAACCCTCAACTAGGGTTAGGAAGGCTAGTAGCCTTTGAGCCCCTATTAGGTCTCCAATTCTAAGAAATCTGACTATTTTTCTTGATTTTGAAAAACAAACCCCAATCTTTTTCTTGGATTCTCATTCCCTAAGGCTACCTCTCAAGGAATTTTGGGGTCTTGAGGCTTAGCAAGCCGTACAATGCATTGTTCTTAAAAATGGGTATAAGCTAGGGTTTCTAACTGCTCAGAACCAGTTTTAGGACTGGTGAAAAGTTCTCCTCCTAAATGGATTGTTGGGCTCTCCTCCTTATCACCATACATGGCCAGGACCTTCCCCTAAATTCTCCAAAAAGAATTTTTCAAAAATCTTTTCTCCCCTGCAAGATATCCACGCTGTCCTCTTGCCTTTTCTAACCGGGCTCTTCACTGGCCCGCCTAGGGAAAGGCTTTTCTCATAGCTCCTGCAACCAAAAAAAACCTAACACCTACCATATTTACAAGCACAGAGCCTAGGCACATTTCCAAAAAGCTCGTACAATTTGTACGGTGGGAAGGTGCTCTAGAGCTCCATTTCTTCAAAACTGCCTGTTACAGGCTTGAAAATGAAAATGAACAAAGTATGTACAAATAAAGATGTAAATGATTAGTAAAAGAAAATTATTGGCCCTCTAAGCATGTACAGGGTACACTCTACAATTTACAAACACAATAGCAGCAAATTCATCCCATTAAAGCACACTTTTGTTGCAAAGAACAGGAAATTGTCTTTTCCAACGCTATTTCCTTCAGGTTTGCAAAGTGATGCTCTACCAAAATGCATTCCAACCCTAACTCAAGGTCGAGTCCTACCTTATAGGCCAACAAAACAAATTAGATGCCTGGTCGAGCCCATAGAAGACCTAAGACACACTTTTGTAAAACCCGCTGTGTTTTCAAACACCTTGCCAACACTGGACAACTTAACATAATGATGTTGTAAAGCTATTGAGCACTTGTCACCTTCTTTCCCAAAGGTTAAACACAACCCTAAGCACCTAAATCAATGGTCAACATGACCTTATGATAACACAACAAAATTTAGACTTCAAGTAAAACTTCAACAATAGAACTTTCCCAGGTGCTCCTGCACCATCCTCCAAAGGCTTTTGAAGTATTAATGTATCCTATATAGGGTTTAGAATGATTTATTTTAATTTAAAAATAAAATAAATGATGTATTTTCCTATAATTAGATAATGTGGAGATTTCCTAAATCTGCCCCAACACACTATCCTCTTTGGTACTTTATTCATTACTTCCAGCTACTATCGTTTTGCATGTGACATCTTTAATATCTTCATGACTGTGGCTTTAAAATAGATATCAATCTTTAATTTAATCCTTTTCATGGTAACCCTTGAGTTCCATAATCCACCTTCAATCTCTTCTAAGAATAGTGTCTTAAGCTAGACTACATAGTATGCATATAAAGCAATTCCTTCATACCTGCCATTGTTCCAAACCACCAGTTCACTACCTTGCTTAAAATGTTGCCTCCATAAGCACAATAGCATGCTTTAAAATAATGGTTCCTAGTGATTGACCATTAAGGTCACCACTTTCATCATGAAGATACAATGATATTTTTGTCTTCAAACTCAAGGAATTATGCAAGATAACATTTTGAATTGTTTGTTGTGTATGATTTTATTTTCTTGCACATTTACTGTTTTGCTAACTTCCTTTAAGACTGGGTATTGCACCCTCAGCTGCAATGTCAAATAGCTCACTCACTATCACTTGAAGATTCTTTTCATGAGAATCCTTCTAGAAAATCAAACTATTCCCTATAGACTGCCTACTTACTATAAGGGACTCATTGTTTCATGGTATTGTAGTTCTTAAGATCCTTCAACCTTATTGACACTACTTTACAGTCCACAAGGTATTATTCACTATTCTCCCATCTTTGATGAGTCTCAAAACACTGCTCAAACATGCAATCCACTACCTCCATTATACATTAATAGCTAAGAAGAAACATTGAACCTATGATTACCACTGTTACTTCATTTGGACAGTCATTCCCTGATTGCATTTGCCTTGTCTAACACTACCAAAAGCATTTGAAAAACCCTTAAGGTCAGCAAGGGGTAAGGAAACTCACTGTTAAAATCTCCACTTTACTATGCAAGGTTTGAGCTTTATTATCTTGTCACTGCTTAGCCTCTTTTGACATCACATCTCAAGTGACTGTCATTCTTCTTACCAGATTGCATTTACAAATGTCACTAAGCTACATAGTGTGCTTGTTATTGGCTACAATCTTTAGGATTGCAAGATTTTGTTATTACCTACAATGTCTCAATCTTCTAGTATTGCAACCTCACTAATCCTGCTATAGTTATTGTTTATGTTTCTATGGAGGCCTAGGGTTTGTACCCTAATCATGCTCTTACCAATGCTTTTGTTGGTATTAAAAAACAACCTTAAATCTTGGGTCAAAAAAATTAGTTGTCTTGACAAAGTTGTGGTATGATTTTGGATTGTATCCTAGAGTGTGTGGGAAGCTTGTGTTTGATCATTAAGGCATGTAAACCTAATCAGGGAAATGCATCCTATATATCATGGGTCTTGCTTTAATACTTTCAATATTGGTTATTAGCATATCACATTATTATAGTTTGCGGTAACCCAAGATTGCATTCAAGTATGTAACAAACTTGGTTTGTAGTTTAAGCTATACACTTTTAAGTAACATTCATAAGGTTTAGAAAATCTTGATCACTCTCTAGAATAGCCCATTAAACATGTGTTGTGCTTGAATGCACTACATAATTGATATAACACAACCACTCTACATATCAACCAGAGTTATAGGTTCTTTATTGCAGCAAGAGGTAATCACTCTTCAATCATGCTATAATTACATCCTAACCTATTAAAATTGAGACAACTTGAATGCACCCAATGATGATTGACACCTACATTATACAACCTGAATTAACTACATTATATGAGTGCCTCCATTTCTATCACAACATAGCCACATTAAACTTGGGTCACACATGAATGCATCCTATATTTGTTATAGCACAACTGTGCCACATGACCAATAGAGTTATGGATCACATAATTACAGTCACAAGAATCTGTTCCTTGGTTGTGATCTTATGGTGATTCCACACAACAAAATTTGGACATGAAATTCTCAAAACCCTAAACCTCTAAAAATGAAATCTGATGAGATGTTGCTTTAAAATATGATTTTCAAACCTGGAACTACAAATTTGACTTCACAACTGAATTCTACAAAAACACAATGACTACCCTCAACTTGGCAATGTCTTCCTGAATTTTTATTTATTTTTCCCAAGAAAATCATCCTTAGTTCTCCACAAACTATCTCAAGTAGAGAAAAACATTGTCGTAATAAATCATGTGAGAACTCACTTTTCTTTATGTCGGCCATAATTTTTTTTTCTATTTTTCATGTTTGTCAAAATTTTGATGAAACTGATAGTCAACATTTCGATGAAACCCAGGTTTGTTGAAATTTTGACGAATGTCGGGGATAAACTTTCAAAAAATTGAAAATTACACATCAAATTTTACAAGCACCTGACAATACATCAAATTATACATATTTCGTCACATATTTTCATCATATTTTGCAGTCAAATGAGTTAGTGACATATGCATGATAATGAAAAATAATTGAAAAGGGAATCAAGGTTAAATTGAAAAATAAAGTAGCTTAATCTGGCATCTATGCTATGGGTACTCTCATCTCAGTACTGTAACTAGTTAACTACTAAACTGAGCTTTGCAATAAGCTATACCACTAACTGTTGACTCTTCACAACTCAACTAATTAACTACCTCAGGGATTGACTCAAAGTAATGTTATATCATGCATACAACCATGAATCTATTCTAAAATTAATGCAACATAAAACATCTATTATAACAAACAAAAATTGAATTGGGTGGACAATATAGTGGCCCTTGCTCAAGCTGGCGTGCCCATGAGATAAGCCAAATACGAGCTATTGAATCAACTAATCATTGTAGTAGACTAAAAATATCTTTATTGCATTGAAAATTGAACACTCATGATATAACAAGAATCTCCAATAGATTTCTCATTCAAAAATTCATATTCATTTCAAAAAAAAACTTAATAGTTGTCTTGCTAGAGCATAAAACTAAAAATAAACTTCAACTGTAATTCTAACAATATTTTCAACTAGGTTTACTCCTCGACCATCGAACCCCAGATAAAGGTTTGGGAGGAGATTTATTTGCACAAGGATTCAAAATAGAAACTAAAACAAAAAACTAAATTCCAATGTCCACTCTCCTCATGAATAGAGGTGAATGAGTCTTTGCAACAAAAACTTCAATTAAAAAGAACAACAAAAGAGAAGTAGAAACAAGATTGCTCAAATGGTTTTGATAGAGACATAGTCAAATTTTCATGTGAGACCAATGGTATTGACCCCTTCTTCCTCTGTCATGTTTATTAATTGTCCTAGTGACTCACAATTCGACCTCTTCAACAATCACCTTCACCTATTCTAGAACTATTGTGCATTCATCAATTTGGACTCTCCCCTGCTACTCATGATCATTTGGTTATGGGTTGAGCTTCCCAGTTGTTGTGGGTTACAATATGCTCTCTCTAACTTCTGGTTTGTAAGGAGTTAGTTCATCTAACATATACACACTACTAATAACCATAAATTAAACATAGATTTATACTGCATTCCATACACATTCATATAATTAACCATGCAATTACCAACATATCATAATCATATTTCCATCCATCAAAATATGGTTTAAGTTGCATGAAGGATATAAAAAGGTATATAATTTCAGGAATGTATATGAAATAATCAATTTAAAATGTTTGAAAGATATGAACTAAACAAGAGAAAACTAGCAATTAATTGGGCTCATCACACTTCATGAAAATATATTTTGTCATCCACGTATGTGACTGGGCTGCCATACAAGCACTTGGTTCATAGGAAATGATGTAAATATTTAGCTACTTCTATGCCTTGAACAAATATAACAGTAGTATGCTCTGACCAATTGCATTAACATGAAAGTCAATTGTTATCCATTCTCGGCTCTTGGGAATTATTTAGGAGACACTCTTGTTGCCTCGTCTTACCAATACCCTCATCACTCCATTTCTTCTTTCTTGAATACTTGTTTCATTTTAATTCCATATTCTATGTGGACCATAAGGATTATTATCATAGACTGTTGATAGTGTATTGTAAAACACATATACTATTATGGGTTGTAGGTGCCCTATCCTTGTCAAGGCCTTCTAATATGTGCAATTTTAGCTTTGGATGGTGCCTCTTAAATCCAATCCACCATGAATTGCTAGGTAGCTCATCCTTGAAAGGGTTAGGTCTAGTTTGGAAAATTTGGGCAGCCTCTTCCTTGAGATTTATAATATCAATGTCATGGCCAACAGCTACCATTTCTTTGCACTAATTGATAATAAGACCCTCCTCCTCTATTGTGAGGAGAGTTGGAGGACCTTTCTTCAAATTTTTTGTAAGCCCACCTAACCAATTGGTGAGTGTTGTAGTTAGGATTCTCCATTTTTTGATAGTAGCCCTTGTGGACATCCCATTGTCCTCCACATCCTTTAGAGCCCCATTCATGTCCTCTATCAACCATTCCCATTCTCTTGTTGTTGTTCTTGACTTGCTTGTAAGTGCATTAATTTCCACAACTGCCTCAATAGGTTGAGGACTGTTGTTTCCTTGTACATTAGGTTCTTGTATAGGGGGGATATAAACCCTCTTCTTCATTGGCTTGGTCCTCATTTTATCTTTATATTGCACCTATCAATATTACAAAACTTGTTTCAAGCAATGATAAAAATCATCAATGAACACTGTTAAAGTCACAGTGATGCATGAACATATTATTTTTCTTTAGTGTGCATGTTGATAGTTTATAATGAAAATGTTGCTAACAATTTTATTTTTATTTGGTCTTTTTACTTTTTTATAGAACAAAACTTGATAAAAGTTTGAATTGAACTTAAATCAGTTCATCTTATGCACTTAGAGCACATTGGATGTAACAATCACATTGTATACAACAAAATATCATTGATATTCATGAATAAAATAATATGAAAGCCCAAATATTGAGTTATAGGTTGCATACATTAGATTGGCATTCCAAGGCATATAGAATATAAATGAAATAACATTTACCTAAGCACTTACAATGGAATGGGTGAGACAATAAGATCCTATAGAATAGATAGGTATTTCTAGGCATTATAAGATTAAGCCAAAATGACTTGATTTTTGTGCACTTAGAAAATTAGGTGTAACAATAAAATTGTAGGAACAAAATATCTTGACATCCATAAAATGACATTGGTTGAAATCCTATATATATTGAGTTATGGGTGAGGTGGGTGAAATTTACAGCTAGCGTACAATATATTGGCATTCTAAGGCATATAGAATATAAATGAAATCATATTTATTTGAGCACTTACAACAAAGTGGGTGACACAATAACATCCTATAAAACACATACATTGTTAGGTATTAAGAACTGAATTGAAATCACTTGATCTTGTGCACTTAGAGTAGATTGGGTGTAACAATCACATTATATGAACAAAAATGCCTTGAAATCCATAAACATTGTAAGTTGAAAGCCCAAATATTGAGTTATAGATGAGTGGGTGACACATTTAAACTACATCTAGAATAGATTGGCATTCTTTGACATATAGAATATAATTGAATTCACATTACTTGAACGCTTATACTAAAGTGGGTGACACAATAACATCCTATAGAACATATAGGCATTGCTAGGCATTAAGAATTGAACTAAAATCACTTGATCTTGTGCACTAAGAGCAAATTGGGTGTAACAATCACATTGTATGGAATAGAAATGCATTAACATCCATAAATTGTATAAGTTGAAACCCAAGATATTGAGTTATAGGCTAATTAGATTTAACACATTTACATTGCATACAATAGATTGACATTCTGAAGCATATAGAATATAAATTAAAACCCATGAATTGAACTGAAAGCACTTGATGTTATGCACTTAGAGCAGATTAGGTAAAATAGTCACATTGTATATAATAGATATTCATTGGCCTTCATAAAGAGTATAAGTTGAAACCCCAGCTATTGAGTTATAGGTTATTGTGACAAAAATTTACATCACATACAATAGATTAGAATTTTGAGGCATAAAGAATATTATAAATGAAAAACCCCATGTAAAAAGTATCATGTTGAAACCCTAGATATTGAGTTACACTTTTGTGAAAAACATATGCATAACATACAATAGATTGGCATTCGTAGGCATAAAGAATTAATAGCACTATAATAATTGCAACTTTATAGTGTGATGTTGCTACTTTTTCTGCCACTACCTCTAGGAAAATATAGAAATGAATATCAAAGTGGGACGCGGTAAATAGAAATTGGCAAAGATTGAGTAATGGTTTTTTGAAATTGTAAATGTCTTTATATGTTAAATGTTGGTTTGGTATGGAGTCTTTAATTTTTGTCCTCCTTTTTCAAATTTGAAAACTTATTTTGGTGTCTTCAATTGAAGAGTTTGTATGTATTTATAGCGCGGAATCTTTATTTGCTTCCTAGGTGATTTTGGTGGCTTTACAAAAAATTTTGAGGGTTGTAGGTGGAAAATGAGGAGAAGGCACCTGCATTTGTGCGGTGGAATTTGACTTATGGAACACATTTGAATGACCAATTTTCCATGAGTATTGAGTTGTTCGGAAAGTGGGATAGGGGAGTAGGTTTGATTGGATTTGGAGATGGGACAGTCTTCGTTTTTAGATGTTCACATGGAATCAGTTCATTGAAAATATTGATGGTGATGTAATGCAGTGGGTGATATGTAAGGGGAGTGTGGGTTATACTATTTCTATATTTTGGTTGCATGTTTTCATGCTACAAGCCATACAAGAGCATCTTGGATTGTACGTTGGTGGTGTCAAATGGGTTTTGAATATTCTCTCACATGTAAGGCTATGGATAATTTTTTTTTTTTGGGACAAATATAAACCACTTATAAAATAGTTTTTACCTATACAATGATTGGATAGACTTTTTTTACTTTATGGATAAAAATTGTTTTACAATTCAATATTAAGGCACTACTTTATGGGGCCCATTGAGGACTACTTTTGTACCCACTATTGGACCCTGTTCCATTATCGGGCCCTCTCCCCTATATGATATAGGATTCTTTTACCGCTTGCATGATTGTTGATGAATGACACACTTGCTCAATTGCCCTCAACCATTGTCATATGCTCCCTATAAAAATTAGGACAAATGCTATTATGAAGATGGCTTCTCTTAGTCATGGTTGGGGACATTGAGTATGTGATTTATGATTGTGAGGCTTGGACCATTTTTACTATCGCTGCTCATTCTCTACATGCCCCTTTGGTCAAGTATACTTTTGGTGACATGAGACCATTAGATCTGCCTAGCTGCTTTAGAGCTATTGTTTGTGACCCTTTGAAAAAGGTATGAAAGTGTTAATTACAAGGTGCAGTCGAAAAAGGTGTGTAAAGTGTTAATTCCAAGGCGCAGAGTCATCTCCTTATCTTGGAAATCATGAGTAATGATACTTTTGATAATAGCGATTGGCCTACCAGCTTCACTCCTACTCATATGGTTAATACTTCTCATTGTTCTTCCAATAGTGATTCTTAAGTTAATTCTCCTTTATGACTAGTTAGTGACCAGATTTTTTTTTTCCTCCTGTCAGCTGATTACATATGCTACCATCGGTACTATTTTGTAGTCTCTTTTGGAATCTTTATCTGATATGCAACGGTGCTGCTTGATTGAACTATTTCTATAAATTTCTTCATCCAATAAAACAAAATAGAATTATAAAATGAGAGAAAAACAAAACTTTTGGAAAGGACCCATAGTTCTGGTTGTAGCATTGTCTCTGACGCTTTTCTTGCTTTGCAGTGAAATCTTTAATTTTCTCGCTCGCTGATATCGATTCTATCAGATCTTATTTCCTGCAATCTAATTGTTGATGTGATTGCTCTTATACCGCCTCAAAAATATGCCTAAGGATGTGCATTATCACTGTCATTACAGACACTCGTCCAAGGAATCTCCGAGGCCTGCAATGATCTTGGGCCCTCTTACAGTATTTAAATACCAACATTCCTGGCCCCCAAACTGACAGAAACAAAGAGGCAGAATAACAATGCGGAGACCTACAGATTGCAGTGTGGGAGAACAAGGAAGGTGGAGTATCTGGGCAACAAAAGCAAATCAATGGTGTTAATACATATGGTCCATCAGAACGCCATACAAGTAAATTACTAGGTTTTCCTTTTGGAGTATATGCACAGTGAAATGGTGGACTAAAAAAACATAATCCACAGCCAGTCTGCTACTACCTTTTTTACTAAAAATTCCAAACTTACGAACTTTTAATCACCGAAGTATTCCCTTTATTGATAAGGGCAAAAGGAAAACGCATTTCTCCTCTGTGAAAAGACCATCACAGTAGTGCATAACAGCATGGGTCCCGTCAATCCATTCACTCTTGGTGAACACTATCACATGTCCTGCCGGTTGGAGATCGGTGGGTTGAACACTTTTAGTTGCGGCCGCGTCAGCTTGCAATTGGCATGGTGAAAAGCAGCTCTGGATTGGCTTTACAAGATTTTCGTTCGTGGTGCTTTTTTAACAAAAGATCTAAAAGGGCCCTCAAGAGTTGAAATGAAAACTGTATTTCTATTTGTTACCTGGAAATTCATCTCAACTACATTTTGCTTCTTTTCTAAAAATAGTATATTACAGACCAGTTGACAATTTTTTCATATGGGTGGGCTTGTGTTTTACACCCAAATTTATCTCCATAAAGTTCAAAGAAAATATATCTGCACAAGAAAATTATTATAAAATCAGGGTTTCTACTTTAAGCATGATTAGTATTTGGCTGTTTCCTTGTAGTTGCCAAAATTACTTTTTGTGTGCTGTTGTCCCAAATATTGGGACAAAAAATATATAAACAAAGAGATTTTTTCATTTTAAGGAATGTAGGCCCTAGGGATTCATGTTATGAATTGAACATGTTAAATTATCGTTAATTTAAAGAAAAAAGACAATCTTTTCAAATATGTTTTCTCTTTTTGTTTGTTAATGTTAAAAATATAAATAGTATATAATCACACCCAATTCAAAATATTTGTTATGTAAAGCCATGTCTTATGCAAGAGAAACATCTCTCTAAGAATGATACTTACTTAAGGATATTTAGATCCATCTATTTGAGGAATAGAGAAATCAATTTATGCTCTTCAACATTAACGATTGATATCAAAGCAAGTATCCTGTGAGACCTTCCTGATTTACTTGTATTCATTTGTCCTTCATTCAAAACATTGATCACAATAACAATGTTGCATATTCATTCTAGAAAACTTGGAGTGCAAATTTACACGCCTTAGAGATCTCAATGCGGCATCCTTGGGACTTCAAATTCTTTGGGTGAACATTTTTAATTTTAAATTAATTTTGACTCACTTTCTTCATTCATCTACTTGCATTAAAACCTATACAATCTATAGACCTAATCTTGTTCTACTTCACATATTGAAACAATCACACATTTGGTGTAACAACTCAAGCTTAATATTTCATTACTAACCAACATCCTTCATAGCAACCCATTTAAACTTGACACAATGTTATACAAAGCTTGGTGTTCATAAAAGAGGATAATGGAACTAAGTAAAGATAGAAGAATAAAGGAGATTGAAGCAGTTTTAAGGACATTGCAGCATGTAAATTAGAAGTATTTGTTGGAACATTTATAGGAATCAGATCTTGATGTCACTCTATGCAAAAGAGTTGTCAAAGGAGAGTGATTTTGATTAAGTTTTGGAAATCATGACACACCAAACAATTAAATTTGAGGTTGCCACATTATTTATGAAGTAATCTTACATAAAAGGAAAGATTTAAGTCATATATTTATTAATCATAGCTTTCAGGAAGCCACTGATTTAGTTCTATTGGAGCCACCACTTGAACAAGCTATTCACAATTTTAAAAGGAGGAATTTTAATTTTAAAAGAAAGACTAAGTCAATAGCCATTGTTGTCAATTGAAAGAGATAACAAAACCATTTTGTAAGCAATGCCACCCATGAAGGAGGTCATGGGAATAGGAAGAAGATAAGAAATCAGTATTCTTAGAAGTTATATTTGAAGGAGATAATAACATGGAAATTATAGTCTATTCAAGGAAAAATCATAATTGTCAAAGAATATTAGTGCCAAAGTAAAGGTCAGAACATTTGATTGGTCACTAAAAAGGAGATTGAGGGTTTGAAAGGAAAGCCCAACCAATGCAAAGAGTATAGAATACATAAATCAACAATATTGATTATAGTTGAGGTCAAAGACGGCATTACAACTATTAAAAATGTTATTGTGAAGATAGAAGGGATCAATAAGAGATATCTATTGTAGGTAAAAGAAAATCACAAAATTTAAGAGGAAAATTTGTTTGAAGAGGAATGCCATACATGTATTGTAGTCAATCCATAGTCAAGAGGGAGTTTTTATCAAAAAAAGAGTTCATAACCACCAAGTAAAAATCACTAGCAACTAAAACAAATAGGATAACTAGACTCAAGATATAAGGAGTTTCTCTTGAAAGGATTCACAAATTAAAACAAAGGGAAAACAAAGGGAGATTAATATAGATATCAAACATTTGTTCTTTGATGAAAGGCAAGAATTTCATCTATCTTCTCATCTAGAATTAATTTCTCTTCCTTTGTAACCACTTTATAAGTCATTTTCACTTTGCAATGAACTAACCCTTCTATTTTTGGTACCCAATAGATTTCACTATCCTTTTTTTCCAAATTTAGAAATTTCATAAATTTTAGTCCAATTTTTCAGTAGCCAAAACTTTTGACTTGTGCATCAAATTAACAAACCATCTGTGTTGTTAGAAAGATCTCATTGAGTGCAAGGGTTGCAATGGTATATTTTTAATATATATATTTTTTGGCCACTTTTCAGGCCCATCCAAAACCTCTAGGCACCTCAAAATTTACTTTGAAAAGGATATTTAAGACAAAAATTAATATCTCACAAATAAAAAATGGTATTGAAGTGATTTCTTCACCTATGTCTTCAGTTCACCATTTTGGAGCTCTCTATAATATTTCCTGCACATATACATGCACAAATGCTAACTTACTAAAAATAGAAACCTGATATTTTTAGCTTTTCCAATATTACTAAAAATAGTAAGTCATTAGGTGTCTTTTTTAGGCCTTAAAAATTATTCACTAAACCTAAGTAAAACTAAAATAAACATTTTTTTGGGATGCAAGATTGCTCTTACACCCTAGATGCTCTTGCATCAATGGAAGAGATCTGAGGATAAGAAATATTTTAGTGTATGAAAAGGAACATGGTAAAAACTCAGAGTCTTGATGTAATTAAGAAAGTCACCAAGTAGGTTGATGTCTACACTATTCAATAAAATCTAAGTATGAAGAGATACAAAGTGAATGGTGAATCACAATAGTTGATCAAATCATAGCCCAGTTTATAAAGAGGGTAAGTTGAAGGAAATTTTTTTCAATTGGAAAGACAAGGAAACAAGTAAAGGAGAATGGAAATTTAATGTGTGTAAAATATATTTTGGAGAAAGAACTAAAGAAAGTTGGAGAGAAAAATGAAAAATTAGAAGAGAAAAATAGCTCATAGAAGGAACATATATTGAAATTGTTTTTTTTTCAATCAATTGCTTGAAGCTTACATAAAGGAAAATCAGTGTCTAAAGTGTAAGCCTACACTATGTAATTTTTCATGTGATACAAGTGATTTTTTATTCGTTAGATGAATTTCTTGATAAATGTGATATAGTTAAAGCCTCTTTTTATAAAAGGTGTAAGTAAGATAATAATATTTTTGAATCTCCAACTCTTGTTAGTTGTGAGGATAGTAACAAAGAACATTCTCTAAAGAATGTTAGGTTTAATATAGTGAAATGAATGGGATACAAATGAAAAGGTTTGGGAAAATATGGAAAATGAATTTTAGAGCCTATGGAGCCAATAGTGAGGCCAAAAAATGAAGGCCTTGGATATGCTAGTGGAAATAAAAATGATGTTACAAGTGTTATAAGTTCAAACTGATTGTCTCAAGAAATCTAATGGATACAATATTCTCATTTTCATAGACATATAAAAAAATAATCGTTTTGGGATATTCGTCCTTGTAGTATTTATGGATTACAGAATCATTATGAGAAATTATGTTGGAACAAAAAATGGAAGGAACAACCTCTACAAGATATTATATAGATGGCTTGTAGATGGATTGATGTATCTAATTGAAAAAGGTCACAAGTATGTTCAAAATGTTGTACGAGCATAAATATTCTCATGGAAAGTAAAATTACAATCATGCAAGGTTAAATATCATCCTAGAATCCATGTAATTTAATCTATGAATTTTTTACTCCTATAAATTCTACATGAATTATATCCACGTACTGGTGCAAGATTTGAAGATAGAGAACTCAACGAATCAAATATGTAGAATAAGTAATGTTGGTCCAAAAGGTCATTGTTGAACCTAAAATGTTATATTCTTGATTGAAAAGATTAGTATTGAGCTTAAAATTTGTATTATTGATCACACAGATCATTTTTTAATGGTTATAATGTTAATTGCAAAGATCATTTTTGAACCTAAAAAGTTGTAGTATTGATCAAAGAGATCATTGTTGATCGCACAGGTTGTTGCTAAATCCATGAAGGATTTTTTTACCAAAATCATAGTTGAAATTGATTGCAAAGATTGTTACTTAATATATGAAGTTTTTTTATCACAAATATCATTTTTGAAATTGATCATAGAGATTGTTGCTAAATTTGCTAAGGTTTTTTATCACAAAGATCATTGGGAATGATTCAATTCCTTTATTAAAATAACTATGAAGAATGTTTTCATACTTTGAAAAGAAGTCAATGGTGTTAAATATTCATCAATTGTACATGGGTAGCTAATAAACCTATTTGTTGTAGGTGGCCCCCATAATCTATTTAAGTTCTGTGATAAAATAATGCTTATGGGGGAGTGTTAAAAATATAAATAGTATTTAATCACACCAAATCCAAAATATTTGTTATGTAAAGTCATCGCTTATGCAAGAGAGACATCTCTCCAAGCATAATACTTATTTATGGATATTTGGATCTATCTATTTGAGGAATAGAGAAATCAATTTATGCTCTCCAATTTTAATAGATAGTAGTCTATTGAAAATTTATAATATTGTACATTATTTTGTATTTATTGATTATCATTTGAAAATGCCAACATACAAAATAAGTATAATTTAGATATATGAAACACACATAGTTCATATATGTATTACTATATTTAATATTAATTTATTATAATTTATTATTTTCATTTAAATTATATATTAGTGGGTTAATTATGTGGGTTTGCTTTATCTTTTTATTACATTATCTCATAAATATATGGAATCCTTAAAATATTAATTATATATGTTCAATGGTTGATTTTAATTGGTTTCAACTATTGTTACATACTTGTGAAGTATACATAATGTTTGATTTCATCGTGTAGACATAGGTAAATTATCAATTGTGATTAATTGATGATGGTTTATTTGTTTGTATTTACCCATCATACTTTTCTCATGTAGTGACATGCATGTCTGAAGCCCATAAAACCTATTCCTAGATCTCTTACGATTCTAAATACCTATCACACTAGTTTGATGATCCATATTGCTTCGCTGCATGTTTTAATTTTGCCTTTATGTATATTGATTGCTATAACGGTTTCCAAACTAAATGGTTTAGTAAAATATCAAAATGCATTAAAAAAATAAGGTACTTTTGGTTTAATATGAAATATAAACATGTTATAAAATTTTACTTTTTATGTATCTATTGCAAAAATAAATTGAGGTTCATTTATATATGTTTTAGGCATAATTGTAAATCATCAAAAAATGTTCAAAATGACTTAATTAAGATATTATAAATTGTATGAAATATTTATTTTAAAATTTAATTATTAGCAAAAAAATATATTTTTTTATATGTGGAAAGAAAATTAATATTTTAGTTAGTCTTTATTTCCTAATAAAATTGAATTTAAATTTTTAATCTATCTTTTAGTTGTGCAAGTGTGCAAATTCTAATTTAGGAGAAAATGAAGAAAGGAAGAAAAGGAGCTAGGGTTTGCATTTGATTTGAGAAGTTTGATTGAAAGATTTATTGGAGCTATGATTTTTTATTTACGTGGTTTTTCTTGGCTTGATTATGGGTTAACAATTGCACTCTATTGTCACCATTACTTTTGAGATATTGTTATTTGTTATTTAAGTTTACATATAACTAAGAAATTTAAATAAATGAATAAATTATTTGTGCAAGAATCAGTTATTGATCTCTTGTTTGAAAGGTTGCTCAATTGTATAAACATTTAACTTGAATCTATTTTACTTGATTAGGGTAATTTTCATTTTTGTTGTTTAATTTTTAATTTTTTAGAAAATCAATTTCATACCTAAACTTTTGTAATTTTTTCTAAAACTTATTATGGTCGCACTTTTGTTTTGTTAAAAAATAAAATTAAAAGGGCACTTTTAGAAATTTAAATTTGTGTGTATTTCAATTTTTATGAAATTGAAGGTTCTTTAACGTTTGGCTTAGATATTTTTGGTTTTTGAAGAAAATGAAAAAGTTATTTTGAAATTTAAATATTTGTTGTTATTTTTTCTATGCAATGGTAATTTAATTAGGGTTGTGGATTTTGCAAATGGCTTTTTTTAGTTTTTTGTGTTAATATTGATAAGCATCTCATTCTTCAATTGTGTAGGGAATATGGGTACTTGTAAGAAACTAGGAATGGATGGATTGTAATTGGGATGCAATATTTCAAAATATATCACTAGCATAAAATAATAAACGCAAGGGTTAAATGTAAAATACATAATACCTAAAATAATGTATTATATAAGAATATTTGATATAATGTTTATTGGGTGTTGCATTTGAAACACATATAGTATATTAGTAAATAATTGAGCTTGGTTATGCAATGATCAGAAAAGGTTTGTTGTATTAGGAAAGTGGTTTTGAAACTTGTTTTTTGGACCTATTTAATCTACTCTATTCCAAGATTTGTTTTTGGATGTAATCATGAAGAATTCATGGTGTTTCTTTCTACCCTCCTCCTCCCTAATCATTTTAGAATGATGTTTTAAATTATTGGTTGAAATAACCCTTTCATATGTTTTATAAGTGAGATTGATAATGTATTTCATATGAATTCGTATTTTAGTTTAAAGGGATAGGCCCCTAAATCATACATGGTTGGGTAGTATTGACTACCCTTGAGATTTCTAAATGGATTCATGGTAGAGTATAATAGGGTTGAAATTAGGATTTGATAATTATTGACAATTTTATAGTATTGTATAATGTCATTTCCAGATCTAAATTTATCCTTATTAGCACAAATGAATTTAAGTATTATAAACTTAAAGTGAATATTGGTCAAACATATGTTCTAGCTAGATTTATTCTAGCTAAATTAGATTCGGCTATATTATTATTGTTGGAAGCATCCACTAAATATATATGTAGTATCACTTTGGGGATAATTTATAGAAATAATAAAATTATTTACAAAAATTAATACTCTCACATCTACTACTCATGTAAATAATATCTTCTAAAAAGCCTAAAAAATGACATTTGTAAATATTTAGTTATAGATTTAAAAATAATTTAATGTATAGTTTAATAAAAATAAATTAGTTTTTACTTAAAGTAAGTCATCATGACTAAAATGTAAATTTGATTGTATTATCAAGAAAAATACTAAAATTTATTTAAAAAATATAAAAATATGATGCAGTAGAGAAGAGATTTGATGTTGTAATGCATCTAGCACTTGTGCCTTGTCCCTTTTTTTTCCAATCAAATATCTATAGAAGTGATAAAAACTTATTGTTCTTTCTTTTTTATAAATATAGAAATGTCTTTTATATAACTCCACAAATCCCAAGGGTTCACTATTTTCTTGAGGTTTTGTATTGTTAGGCAATGTTCTAAGGATATTACATTGTGAATTTTTGTAAGGCCTTGCCTCACATGTGATTAATATAATCCTAATTTGTTATATACTTTTCCTAAATAAATGGTTGGATATATTATGGGTGATAAATAAGGTGATTGTGTGGCAACAATCTTGTATTTCATTTTTTTATTTTTTATTGTCATTACCATGAAGGTTGAACTCATAGATTATGGAATATGAATTAAAATTATGAATGGTTTGTTTTACAGTTAAAGTTTAGAATATTTAGTTAGATATATTGAAGTTCATAAATAAAGTGATTGTGTGTGTGTCATGTTGGGGTGATCCCACAATACTAGTTTACAATTTTTGGCCAAACTGGACACTGAAATATTTTTTTCTAACTAAATCTTCACTTTCGGGCACCTATAGCAACTAAACTGTGAGGAATTTGAACATGATGCAAACTAGTGATTTGTGATATTTTGTATGTAGATTCTAAATATATTTTTTTCAAAAATTTTGGAACTATATTTCACTTGTTTTTCCATCTCCTTCGAAAACTAGTTTTTTTCAATAAACAACATTTTTAAGGAGTGACACTCACTGTATAACACATAACTTTTTTTCCATGAAGGATAAAATTCTATTTTTTTTCGAATTTATATTTGTAACTATGATATCTAGTGCTTCCAGTTGGTTTCATAGTGTTCTATTGAATATTTTTTCCTTAATCAAGTTTCAAAGTCAAACCAATTACAATTCAGTCATAGGCAGACCATATAATGCATAACTTTTTTTGTATGTATCAAAATTCAATTTATTTTTTTGTTGGATCAAGGACTTCAATATTTGGTGCACTCATATTTTTCAATTTTTTTTTTTATAATCTACTATTTTTCCACATGTGTAGGAAGAAACGATTTTAGGTGAAAAACCA
>VDFB02340822.1:0-12792 GCA_007258455.2 Sequoia sempervirens
AGTCAAATGAGGAATAACATGATTCTCAACCAACAATTTCTTGTCATGAAATCTCAAGTTTCAGTGCTCTCGAAACTCTCAAGGTGGTGGGCTTCTTAAAGAAGTAGAAGGTAACAGTGTTGATCGACTCTAGTAGTAATCATAATCTCATCAACCAAAAGTTAGCTACTCATCTAAATTATTTTATATATCTAGCTCCAAAGTTTCAGGTTTTGATTGTAGATGGTGGTACAATTATTTGTTTAGGAAAGTGTCATAGCATTAAATTATCCATGGGAAGTTATCAACTTGATACCCAATTTATACTTGATATCCATGATTGCAACCTTATATTGTTTGGGGGTACAATGGCTTACTACTTTGGGGCGATTGAGATGGTCCAGAACTATTCATGAGATTTCAATCAGAAGGAAGGGTAGAAGAGATAAGGGGGTTGAAGGAAAAATCCCCACAAATGGTAATCTCTCATCAAATGCAAAAGTTTCTTAAGAAAGGAGTGGATGGATTTGTGGCCCAACTATGTTCATTAGAAGTATCTCAATCTAATGCTCCTACTCATCCATATTTGCAAGCTATAATTGATCGTCAATCAGTTGTTCTGGGAGATATGCCTAAAGGACTTCCACCTAAGAGGGATCATGATCATGCCATATAGTTAGTTCTAGGGAGTCAACCACCGAACATCAAGCCTTACAAGTATCCACACATACAAAAGAGTGAGATAGAAAAAATTGTTGAGGAGATGCTAGAGGTAGGAATTATCAGGCATAGCCAAAGTGCTTACTCCTCGCCTGTGGTGATGGTACATAAGAAGGATGATACTTGGCACATGTTTCCAAATTATAGAGTGCTCAACATGTACCATTAGATAAGTTTCCTATTCCATTCATTGATGATTTGCTAGATGAATTGAATGAATACATTTTACCAAAATTAGATCACTTGAATCAGTTGTCACCAAAATTTGGTTAAGGAGGAAGATGTTTATGAAAAAGATAGTATTTCAAACTCATGAGGGTCATTATGAATTTTTGGTGATGCCACTTGGTCTTACCAATGCACCATCTACATTCAAAAGTTTAATGAATTCCATTTTTAAGTTCTTGAGAAAGTTTGTATTAGTATTCTTTGATGATATATTGATTTACAGCAAGACTTGGGAAGAACATTTGCAACATGTGGACCAAGCATTACAAATACTTGAAGATCATAAACTCTATGCTAAGCCATCAAGTGTGCTTTTGGTCTTACAGAGGTGGAGTATTTGGGATACATAGTTTCACATGAAGGAGTAAAGGTGGACCCTAACAAAATTAAGGCTATCATGGAATGGCCTATTCCAAAAACCATTAAGAAACTGAGAGGATTCTTGGGATTGACAAGGTACTATAGAAGATTTGTGAAGAATTATGGTAGTATAGCAGCACCTCTCACCACTCTATTGAAGAAGGATTCTTTTCATTGGAATGAGTCTGCCAATACAACATTTGAGAGATTGAAGGGGGCTATGTGTACAACTCTAGTACTTGCCACTCCTGACTTCACCAAGGAATTCATTGTGGAATGTGATGCTTCTGGAAATGGGATAGGAGCAGTGCTCATGCAAGAAGGTCAACCAATTGCTTTTGAGAGTTGTCAATTAAAGGGTAAGAATCAACTAAAACCTATTTATGAGAAGGAGATTCTAGCAATCCTCCATGTAGTTAAACAATGGAGACCTTATCTATTGGGTAGACACTTCAAGGTTAAGATAGATCATGATAGCCTAAAATATTTTTTGGAACAAAGACTATCTTATAAAGAGAAACAAAAATGGGTCACTAAGATGTTAGGATATGACTTTGAGATTATATATAAGGGGAAATAAAATATTGTAGTAGATGCACTTTCAAGGAAGGATGAAAAAGATGAAGCCTTATTGTGTGCCCTTTCAATATTACAAGAAAATTGGGTGGAGGAAACCAAAGAAGAGTGGAAAAATGATGTTGAGACAAGTAATCTCATCAAACAATTAAAAAGTGATCGTAGTAGTTCAGATAAGTTTTGTTGGAAGGGAGATGCTCTATGGTATAAAGAGCGATTGTATCTTTGCAAGCATTTCACTCTTAAACACAAGATTCTCATAGAAATGCATCAGTCTATAGTTGGGGGTCATTTAGGATTTTTGAAGACTTACCATTGAGTCAATCACGATTTTTTTGGGAAGGGCTTAAAGGTGATGTTCAAAAATTTGGTTGGATATTTGGTTTTCAAAGGAATAAAGGGAGACAATTAGACACGAGGGTCTCTTTTAGCCCTTATCTATTCCTAGCCAATGTTGGGAAGAAATTATTACATAAGAACTTCATCATATGGATTCCCAAATCTAAATGTCATAATTTCATCATAGTATTAGTTGATTTCTCACTAAATATGCACATTTCATTGCATTATCATCTTACAACAATCTTGCATTGGAAAAATATTTTGGAGAATATCCAGCTACATGGTACACCTAAGGTTATTGTTAGTGATCGTGATCCTATCTTCACTAGTCACTTTTGGAAAGATTTATTCTCATGTTTGGGTACTCAATTGGCTCATAGCTCTTCATACCACCCTCAATCAGATGGGAAAACTGAGGTTGTTAATAATTGTTTGGAAGGATATCTATGTTGTTTCACTTCAGAGAAATAGTCTCAATGGGTAGATTGGCTACCACTTGCAGAATGGTGGTATAACACTTCTTTTCATAGCTCATCAAAAATGTCTCCATTTTTGGCACTTTATGGATATCATCCTCCTTCCATCACATCATCAATAAAGGTGTTCCCAAGAGTTTAGGTAGTAGAAGACCACTTGCTTCATCAACAAGTACTTTCAAGACTCAAGGATAATTTAGCCATGGCACAAAATCGAATGCAACAACAGGCAGACCAACATCGTAGTGAAAGAAGTTTTGAAGTTGGGGATTGGGTCTTCTTGGGATTGCAGCCTTATAAGCAAATCTCACTAAAGCAACAAAAAAATAATAATAAGTTTTCTCCAAGGTATTATGGTCCATACCAAATCATGCAAAAGATCGGTAGTATTGCTTTCTAAGCTAGAGTTTCCACCAACAACAAAGATACATCTAGTTTTTCATGTTTCTCGTTTGAAGAAGGTAATTGGGCATAATATTCCAACTCAAACAAAACTACTAGAGCCTAATGAAGAAGGAAGAATCATTTGGAACGTTATTCATCACACATGCACAAAGAGGCGAGAATAGAACTCTCCTTTGATATCATCCAATGGAAGAATTTACCGGCTAGGAGTACATGGGAGGGCGAGGTTCATTCAAAAGTTTCCAAACTTGATTAGCATTGAGGACAATGCTTCTTTGAAGAAGGGGGGCATGCTACGCCTTTAATATTATTGTACATCGGGTTATGAATAGTCGGCTTGTGGCTATCTTAACTCTCTATTAAGTCATATTATCATTAGTATATTGTTATTTAGTTGTTTAGGTCAGCCTAAGTCTTATATAGGTGTGTCTAAGTCGGCCTAGGTGATATCCTTGGCATAAATAGGTATATATAGGAGGTTGTGAGTCTTATTTCATCATCAAGTGTGAAGTGTGTTCTCATTAGAAATATTTGGAGGTTTTCCCCCTCTAAGTGGCTTGTTATTCTCAGTTATTATCAAGTATTTGCAGCATATTTCATATCATATTCTTCTATTGTGCAAGTTATTTCATGTAAGAATCTCATCACCCTTGGTTGGCCTACCCATCCTTTGACACCTATCACAACTTCTTGCATATTTAACATCTTTATGCAAAGTAGGCCAATAATAGCCAATTATAAGGATCTTAAAGGCTATTCTCTTTGGTGCAAAATAACCTCCACATGGCTCATCATGAAATTCCTTCATGGTGTCAAAGATCTCATCTTCCCCAATACATCTTCTCATGATGTTATTAGGCCCAGTATAAAATATATAACCAAATACCCAGGAGAATGGAAAACATCTGTGAACCATCTATCTTTTCTCCCTTGGTGAAAAATGTAGTGGAATATGTCCTGTGAACAAATAATTAGAAATATCTGCATACCAAGGTACCTATAATTTTAAAGCAAATAAGTGTTCATCTAGTAATGAATCATCCACCACTATCTCAATTGATTGTGTTGGAAATATTGATAGAAAAGTTACCACCACATTTGCTTTGCCAGGTTTATCTACTATGGTGATTTCAAATTCTTGTAAGAGAAGTGGCCATCATTCCAATTTACCTCCAACTACTAGCTTGTTCATCAAATACCTAATTGTTGTGTGATCTATATGGACAAAGACTGAATAGCCAGTAATATATTGCCTGAATTTATTAATAGCATAGACTACAACAAGCATCTCTTTTTCTATTACAATATAGTTTAACTCTTCCCCTTGAAGATTCTTGCTGATATAATAAATTACATACTCTTTGTTTCCATCCTTTTGACCCAAAACTGCTCTAATAGAAAAATATGAAGCATTTGTATGTATGTGAAATGGTAGAGTCCAATTAGGCCCTCTTAACACTGGTGCTTGAGTCAGATCTTTCTTCGATTCTTCAAATGAGTGTTGACACTCAGAGGTCCATTCAAATTCAATTTCCTTAGAAAAATAAATAATGGTGCAACAATCTTACTAAAATCATTGATAAATCACCTATAGTAGCCTACATGACTAAGGAAGCTCCTGATGTCTCTTTGTTTTTGAGGAATAGGTAAAGTAGATATTATTTCTATTTTGTGTGGATCAACTTGAATTCTATCACTAGATATAAAGTGTCCCAATACAATTCCCTATGTCATCATCATGAAACAGTTTTCATTATTGATTGATAGGTTGTGTTTTGTACACCTTTTTAACACTTTTTCTAGATTATTGAGATCTTCCTCATAACTTTCACCATAAGTAGTGAAGTCATCCATTTATATCTCCATGCATTCATGTGTATAATTAGAAAATATCTTGAGTACCACTCTTTGAAAGTTAGTTGGAGTGTTGAATAAGCCAAAGGGAAAAACAAAATAAGTACAAGTCCTTGAAGGATGTGAATGCAGTCTTGTCCTGATCCTCTGGAGCAATTTTTATTTGGTTATAACCACTGAAACCATCAAGAAGAGAAAAGTATTTCTCCCCAGCTAGAGAATCAATTAATTGATCTATGAAGGGTAAAGGAAAGTGTTCTTTCCTAGTGGTTGTATTCAATTCCCTGTAGTCTACACAAACTCTCCATTTCTCGCCTTTCTTGGGAATAATTACCAAAGGTGAGAACCATTCACTATTTGATAGTGGATAGATAAAACCTGCATCAAGGAGCTTTTGTAGCTTAGCTTTCACTATCTCCTTGAGTGTAGGATTCATACGTCTCTATGTTTGTTGAATGGGTCTATAGCCATCATTAATATAAATCCTATGTCCATATAGATAAATATCTATTCATTTCATATCATGGAAATCCCATGCATATGCGGTTGAGTGTGCCTATAGCATTGATTTCAAAGAATTATGTTGTTCCTCTGTCAAGGTATTATTGATATTTAACTTCCTTCCTAGCATGATTTTCAATTCCTTTGATGACTCTTGAACTTACAATAGATCAAGGCTTGGTATGATGGGTATACATTGTTGAGTTAGTAATGAATAAAATAGTTGTGATATCTCTTCTATAGAATTGGTGGGTATAATACTTTACAATGGTTCTTGTAGGCATATGAGGCAATCCTATTGCTGTGGGATCCTACCACATTCATTTTGGATTATGTGAGCAATGAGCTCATCTTCATCCAGGTCATCCAATAAGGGGTTGTGCTCTATAGTCATTAGTTTCTGTAGAGAATAGTTATCCTACTCCTCATCTAAATTGGGACAAATGGATTTCTCAAGGTTTGCAAATGGTTGAGCCAATGGATAAAGAACCAAGTTCTTTGTAATTTTCCCATTGGATATTAACATTTTACCAGACTTACAATCTATAAATTCATTGGTTGTAGCTAACCAAGGCCTACCTAGGATGATTGGGTAACCTGCTAAATTGACTTTGGGTTGTAGCACTATGAAGTCTGTAGGGTATTCCCAAGAATCCAATGTAATGATTAGGTTTTCAATAATTCCCCCAGGCTTCATCATAAACCTATCAGGCAACTACAAAATAGCTTGTGTGGGCCTGAGGTTGACCAACTGAAGCAACTACATTGTTTCTTTTTTCATGAAATTGATTGTTGCCCCCAAGTCTATCAAAGTATTCTTAATGAGGGTTCCATTAATCTCAACATCCACAACCTGAATACCAATATCTGTATACTTAGGGATTGTAATGCTCCCTAACATGATATCTACAAGATTTCCCAAGACATGGAATTTCTAAGGATCTTTTCTTTTCATACCTGGTTTCTTAAGACATAGATCCCTTATAGTTTTAGTGTATATAGGGATGTCTTTGATAGCTTGGATAAGTGGAATCTTGATGCTCACATCTTTCAATTTTCCTAAAAGATCTAGCTTAACCTACATGGGATTCTTTTGTATAGCTAGGAATTTAGGAAAAGGTGGCTTGGGACTTGAGGTAGTTTGATGTACTTGATTTGACTTAGGTTCTAAAGATGGTTTGTTTGAAGCCTCAACTGTAGGTTCCTCATCCTCCATTTTTGTAATTTGGGGGGATGAAGGTCCAACAATTTGTTTTCCTGATCTGAGGTGGACATCACTCACCTCTACCCCATAAGTGGGGTATTGCATAGCTTCGTTAGTATAAGCCTATTGGATAGGCTTAGTGTTAAGGTTAGGTACAAGTTGGGTAGGTATTTGTTGTTGCTTCAGTGGTTGATATGTAGGATTTAATGGAGGCATTAAAGCTTGCTGTTATGGTGGAGGGAGCATTGACTACTAGTAGTTCATATTTTGTTGCTGCCATTGCTAGCCTTTCTGCCACTGAGGCTGCCACTGATTCTGCTGGGTTGGCTATTGTGGATTATAATTGGAACCTTGAAATTTTTTCTATGGCCAAGGTTTTGGTTGTTGGTTCTAGTTTGGTTGAGCTTGTGGCTATTGTTGAGGGTTCTACCACTAGTTTTGGTTTGCTTTCTAGGGCAGAGAGTTCCAAGCAGAAAAGTTTTGATTCCCAATAGGAAAGGATGAGTTAAAGCTAAGGGAGTCGTGTGGCATACCTATTCTTTGCTTCCATGATCTCCTTTGTACTATATAAAAGAGATTCCCATTATCTCCTTTAATTGGATGAAAATCAAGCTTCTCAGCTTTATCTCAAGCTAGATATTGGCCACTCTTTTGCATTTATAATTGTATTTTCTTTGCCTACAACTTGGATAATATTTAGTGAGCATAGCCTTAGCTTCCTCCTACTTTTTCTTAATGTGGAGATTATCCAACTGAGTTTCCAAATTCCTAATGATATCCTCCTTCATGTTGGATAACTGATTGCTTAACTCTATTTTGGAAACCCCTGCATATGATTTACCAATAACTGATGTTCTATCTCCTCTTGGCCTTTTAGTAAAGGTCCTAGAGTAATTCCTATAGACCTTACAAATTTATAAAAATGGTAAATGAGAAATTTCTCCCTAGCCAATGAGGTTCAAGGCATCCATGTGGTCATCATTGACTCCTCTCAAAAAGACTAGCTTTAGAGACTCTTATAACAACTTATTTTGTGGGTTTTTCTTTAGAGAAAACCGAAATATCTCCACATAATCCTCTAAGGGATCATCATCATTTTGTGTCATTCTAAGAAATATTATCTTTCCTCCTGTCAGGTCCTCTACAATAGTCTTGATACTTCTCTAAAAATAGTGTTTTCATGGTGTCCCAGTCAGGAACAACATCCTTACCTAACCCCATGAACCATCTCAAAGTTGTATCTTTTAGGGTGGTAGGGAAAAGATTTCGCCTATGTGCATTAGAAGTATAATCATAACTTATGCATAGGACATCAAATTCAAAGAGAAATGTATTTGGGTCCTCAGTCATTAAGCCATAAAAGACTAGTAACGTTGAAGGAGGAATGTTCTTCAACACTATAGCCCTTTGTTGGTTAGTGATGGGGAACTCAAATTTTGGTTGTTCAACATCATCATATGCTACATCACCCATGGTGCAACATGTTCCTTCTATATGTGTGCTAGATGTTGGTGAGAAGGAAATTTCTTCTTTAGTGGTACCTTCACTCTAAGTACTATGGTCACCGATCTCTCCTATAGCTTCCTAGTGTGTGGAGGGAAGGAACCTACCCAAGGAATCTATCTACCTCTGCATACATGAAATATGGATTTTGATTCAACGGTCCTGCACAATGTTAGTATATCTCTGGTGTTGGAAAAAGATTATATCTAATAGTACTAATGCTGAAAAGAAAAGTTAACTATGAAAAATATAAAAATAGGTCTATGAAGATAGCACCATCCCCAACACCAACACCAAAAATGTAGAGTCTAAGCTAATGTATTGTAAAATTGGTAGAACCTACTCAATTCAGAGGTTTAACTGGCTAAACAATCCAATTTACATTGCTTAAGACTACATTAAATTGTCAACCCAAGGCTTGTAAGCTTATGATGGTGCAACATTATATATGCCTTCATGGACTCAAAGCTACCTAAACTACCCTACTTAAGTTATTCTACTTGCTAGAAGTTCACAAAACTGCAAGCGGTAAAAACATAAACTAGAACAAGTTGCTACGAGTACCTACAGCTTAGATTGTAATTGAACTATTTCTAATAAAATAATACTGTACCAAGTGAAAACTTAATAAAAAATAATGACTAGCTGAACTATCCTCTAGAGTGCTACTAGTTAACCATTACATGCATATTCACAAGCATTCACAATAAGCAAGAGATGAAATTCTAATTAACTTGCATGTGATTCATAAAATAATGATAACTTAATAATAGCTAATGAAACAAAAATAAATAAATGGAAATTTGAAGTGAAGAACAATACCTTGAGTGGCCTACTCAAGTAACGGTTCCCACTTTAATAGAACTCAAATCTAACTAATGGATTCTACACATCTCATAAGATTAACACCATTCATTACTTATCATAAAAGATTACAAAAGATCTTCCCACAAATTGGACTCAATCATTCAGAATATTTTTTATGTCTCGAAACTGAAAGTAACTGATAACATAAAACTAAAAAACTAATTAACTATCCTATGGATTCAACCAACAACTATATACAAGCTTGAGGGAATCTTTATTGAAAGCAACAACTTAACCAAAACTATTAACTCCACTCCTAGATAATAGAGTGTAAAATTAAGACTTGAATTATTCAACCTTTAACTGAAAAGGAAAGAGAATCCTATCAGAACTAGAACTCTATCAAAAAAGAATTGTATGTAAACATACAACCACTTGTCAAAATTCCATAAGTGAAGGAGACCTCTTCTTCAACATTTATTAAACTGGTTATAATAATGCATGTCCAACCTTCATTAAGTTCCTTTGATTAATGATCGCCACATTCAACTTAACCTGGAGCTTCCCCTGTTTTAGTGTCTAGTCATTCCTTTTGCTATGGGTTCATCCTGGAACTGTTGCAGCATGGGTCCTCTTTAGTTGCAAACAAGTTAATTCCACAAAACATGTACACAAGGATAACGATCACAATTAACTCATAGGATTCCATCAATATTCCATACATATATTCATAAAAACCATATAATACTGATATATTATAACCATAATTCCATCATCATATTTAAGGTTTAAGTCTGTATAGTGGATATAAAAGGATAATATAATGTAGGATTTTTTTTTGGAGAATATATCTAAAAGTATCTTGAAACATGTATAAAAACAACAAAAAATAAGCCATTATCTGGACCTACCACTATCTACTAATAATTATAAAATTTTGTTAATTATTTTGGTTCCTTTTGATTGTGGAGAAGTCACAATTTCAAATTGAATTCCATTATAGATCTTTTCTTTCAACTTAATTGAATCCCCTTTTAAATTTTACCATTATAGATTAGTACATTCCCAAGACTAATATTTTCACTATTTCAGACTCAATGCAAATCTAATCAAATATTGAAATAAATAGGATCACTATCTTTCTTACACATCTAATAAGTTTGATACATACTTCTACTCAACAACCCCATGCACAAGGACACATAGATCAAGGAAAATTGGTCCTTCTTAAAATCAACTTACCCTTGAACAACTACCTAACTTCCCCTCTATTTTATTTCCTAGATGCAATATTTCAAACTTATCCTATATTAAAGCAAAAATGCCTTAGAATTCCATACCCTTACATGCTTTTCTTGCAATACATAATGACTAGAATTCAATAAACTTCTTTACATAATCCACCACACATATTTGACATAAGCTCACCCAAGGAGGCTTAAATCTATCTGAATATCTTTTGAAACCTATTATTGATGAGTCTCCCCAATCGATTCCAACTCCCACACATAAACTTGAAAAGAAGAAGCTAACAAAAAAACAATATGGCCAAAAAGCTCTCCTCCCAACCATAGGATTAATAATCAATCCACCCTTGAGCTTTAATGGTCACATAGCTTTCCAATACACACACCACCATTATTCACAAGTGTTCCTTAAAAAATTACACCACATACTATGTTCAATTCTAACACCCATGCTATAATTCATCTCCCTAATCATTAAATAGATATACACATTAAGAGAAATAAAAATAAGGTAGAACTCCAACAAGACAAAACTATACACAATTTCAACAAATACGTCAAAAGGATCTAGCAATAAGTTGCACATAAAATTCAAAACATAAACAATATTTCATGCATCTAAAATAAAGATCTTCAAATGGGTAGACCTTACCAAACTAAGTGAAAATCCAAATGGTGATAGCCTATCCTTCTCCAAGCTCTATTCTTCCATCCTTCCTCTCCCATACTCTCCTCTATCTCCACTAAGAATTATCCTTCCCAAAAGGAGAAAGCATCCAAAGGAAAAAATAATTTAACCAAAGAAAAAAGAGGGAAGCCAAGCAAAAGGGAGAAGCCAAGCCCAAAGAGGGATTCCTTTCTCCTTTCAAAGAGAAGGAAATATATAGAAGGAAAAAGTAAACCAACTCCCCAACGACCCAACCAACTCCAATTTTTGTCACTTTTCATAAGTGGGTAATTAGAGTAGGTTTTAAAATTTTTTTAAGGGGTTTTATGGAATAAAAAGACCCCTACCCTATAGGGCACCTTTTAAACAATTAAAACCATAGAAATATTTTATAAAACATAAAATAAGTAATGACATTTAAAATTTGACTCGAGGGTCTAATAAAACAACCTCTCTCACCTGCACAACCCTTACAAAACAAGGTTGAATACATATCCTTGACAATACTAGAAACTTCCAAGAATGACATAAGGGAAGTAGCTATGTGACCCCTTCATCAACAATGGCCAATTTTAACCGGTTTACTCAACCAGAAAAAGGTGTCAGGATTTCTCATAATTAATAGTAATTGAAACAAATAGCATATGAAAAATACCCTTCTAATGACAATCAACTAAGGAATTAAATCTACATAAGTAACATATAATTTAACTCTTCCTACTTGTATAATTCCTCTTAGAGCCAAGCAATAGTTGACCATGTTATTTAATATCAAAATATTACCACTTATCAATAATCTATTTAACCTATAACGAATACTACTACAACCAAATATCAAATATCAATCTCTACCTTTATATTCACACTTACACTCATAATATAAAATCACCTAACATGATGAAATTCATTTAATATATTTAATGATATTACCAACAACAAAACATCTTGATAATTGCATACTTACACAGATAAGGAGTAGAACTCATCTAGCTATCACACAAAATCACAAAAACCACTAGTTAGTTACTTAGCAATAAAAAATATTAGCAACTTTATGTATAGGAAGAATAATCTCTAATGCATATCATCCAACATAAAAGAACATAAAGTATAAGACATGAACCATCGAGGACTAATAAGGCCACAAGGAATGAGGTCTTACAAAGTCTTAAAAATTTTGTAGACTTATCTTTCAATTTGGCATTTAAGTAGTCTTCAACTCTTTTTCCTTCTTCAACCTACACTTTTAGATTGGTGGTTGTCTCATTTTATTGTTTGAGCTACTCATTTATTTCCTTGAGTATTTCTTTAACTTTCTTGATTTGATCACTCAACTTCTTGATGCACTCATCTACTTCCTTAATATTTTTTTTCATGTCTCTATTCTCACATTCTACTATCTAGATCATCAAGTGAAAATTTGAGTTCTCCTTCCATGCCAACTTCACAGTCTTCTTTAGTAAACCCTTCCATTATGATTTATTCCAAAGGGATAGGATGCCTCCTAGTTTCCATGTGTTCAACATCTAAGGTTTCCCTTAGTGGTTAAGCAAATTTAAGGAACCAAGCTCTGATACCAATTACTAAACACACAAAATACTAAGAGGGGGTGAATCAATATTCATTGAAATTCATTAACTTCATCAATTTAAACATGGATTCAATGCATCTCATCACAATTGCACAAATGGGAAGGAACAATTAAATAATGCATCATATAAAAAAACATAAGAAAACCATATTTACATGGAAAAACCTTGGAAGGGAAAAACCACGATGAGGGTTAGCTCACAATATTATAACCAATTACAAAGGATTTCAAAATGGAGGACTCAATGTACAAAAAGAATGGTTGACTACCTAAAGGAATCACTATCCAGAATAGAAAAGACAGTAGAAGAATGGCTCAATACCAAATTTTGA